>JASDQU011178892.1:25459-40142 GCA_032191745.1 Picea mariana
TCCTTCCCCTGTAAATTTTGGTAAGTTTTTTATATAATTTTCAGGAAGGTCATGAAGAGGGACGGATAGGACCAAAGGTTCATATCTCGTAGCCACTTTAGCGAAAACTCTGGGAGGCGGGGGAGGCCCTTGGCCTCCCATTCCTCCTCCTAGAACCCCTCCACCTTTGAAAACCCCTCCTCCTCCTCCTTCGGTGGCTACCATCGATACTATTGGATAGGGAAACAATGTATTGTATAGAGGGTTCTGGAACACTAAAAGTGAATCTTTAGCTTCTTCGTAAGATGAGAAAACCAAAGACAAGTGGTAAGGGATGCGAGGACTTGGCTCTTTGGACTTGAAAGAAATGTAATCAGGGGAACCCGTGGGCGTAGAATCTGAGTGTATGGTATACTCTTCGAGACTCAACGACGTCGTGAAATCTAAATGAAGAGTCGGTAGGATATCGATTGTTGATAAAGTCACTGTGGGGTTTTTACCTTTGTGTATGACAGAGGTTTTCGGATGGATTTCACTTTTAACCTCAGAGCTAGCTAAAAATGAATTGATGGTTTCGGGAGGGGAACTGTGCGAAGTTGAAGGTTCAAAATAAATCTTGGTGTTGGGTTGTGGGTACTTAAGCTGATAGACTGCAGTAGTTGGCTTAAGGGAACCTATAGTTTTCAGTATTTTTTCGAGATTGGAAACAAGCGTGGTCTATTTGCTCTCTGGATTTTGTTTAGTATTCCTTCGATTGGATGCCATCTTATTTAAACGTGGAGTTGCCAAGTGAAAGATAAGAAAATCCTTTAGAGGGTGTTCACTCTTTGTTCACTATCCAAGGGTGAAACTTGCAATAATGTCGATCTTCCCAAGGAAAATGTTTCGTAACTTCGTCCCCGGCAACGAAGCCAAAAAGATGATGTTCCAGAGTCTGTACCTAAGGCTTAGAAAGTACAGTGTCTAGGCATCCGAAAGTGAGTGAAGAGTAAGGAGGAGAGCATCAACCTTCGGGAAAGGAAGCTAAGGTTTATTTATAGGTTGTCGTTGTCGCGCTTCCAACTGTTCCTGGATGTTTATGTCCTGTTCAATTGCGGTCGATGAACGTTCAAGTTCTACCCGGGTGGTGGTTGTTTTAAGTATAATATCAAAGAGATTTAAAGTGATATGGGTTTGGTCCGATAAGCCGGGTTCAATACTAGGTTGTCTTACAATGGGGACAGTCATAGAGGAACAGTAAATTAAAAGTGAATTCGAGGTTTTTTATGCTGTATCTATTTGATCTTATAAAGGAGAACTTTTGAATTCAATATCAAAGATAAAATGCAAACCAAAGACCTTTTTCCGTAACTAAGTTATATTTTAAATAAATGATGTGTGAAATATGAGAAAAATAGTAAGTTGTCTATAAACCAAGGCTCCTATCAAGGGAGAATCTCACCCTGTAAACAGAAGAAGAAAATAATATAAGAAGGAATCTGATGAAGCATAAAATATGACAATCTAAAAGGTTCACAGGTCTTGTACCTGCTAATAGCCGATACAGAGGAAAAACTGTAAACGATATAGATGGCTAAAAATTGATCACCACAGTAGAGGTTTTACTAAATTGCAATGAAACATTCATCAGACATATATAAGCGAAATGAAATTAAATACGAAATTACAGAGAAAACAAACTCATAACACAGTCTTGACGGAATTAGGAGTCTCCGGATTGCTTTGTTTTAATTCTCAAGAAGGAGATAGTCTCTATTACAATTGACCAAAAAGGTCCAGCTCTTGTTCTTTCTTCAAAATGTATATTTATATAAATTTCTATATTCTGGAATCTCAATTGTTCCAGAGGTTTTCGGTTACAACAAAGAAGATTAAACGTTTCAATTCTTTGTCTCTATCCTTATTTGGTACTGGAAACCTACCTCTTCGTATGCTCTGTGCAAATGACACACTTCTCCACTAGCTGGGATATCAACTTAGAAGGTTCTGCTTGATTATTGGCCTCGAAAGTGTAACAATCCTTCACCAATTGTGGCAACTTTCCCTCCACCTATTGGCATTTGGCCCTGATAGAACATAATTGTACACTCGGTTTAATTATCCATTTATTTATTTTGACTATGTCTGTTTGGGTTATTTGTGATATTTCAGCCAATTCTCTTTCTTCATTTTCCTTGATCTTGAGCAGATGCTTGGCTGTATTGATCTGGCCCAGTATTTCAGTGTTGCTTTCATCATCGGAACCCAACCAACTCCCATCTAGAAAACCAAGGGTTTCTTCACAAGATTTTCTTACCTCTTTATCTTGTTGTCTGCCTTTGGATATGTTACGCTCCCATTCTTTCAACAAGATGTTACCTCGGGTCTTCTCTGAGATAGAAAACCTGGAAATACTGCATGTTTCCCTTCTCATCATGGATATAATAGCTTCCTTGAAAGAAACCCGAGCCGCCCCAGCGTCTTTTTCTCTGAGAGTGAGGTTTTCCAATACTCGATCAATGAGTTGGCAGTTGTTTTGAATTGTTTCCACCTTAGCAAGTAGACCTTGTTGAGCTGGCGACACTCTTTTTCTGATTTCTATAGCTTGGGATTGAAATATCCCGATATCGATTACCTAGCTTTCGACGAAGTCTAATTTGGCTTGTAGCTGCTCTATCAATTCTCCTTGCTGGCCTATCTGTATCTAACTTGTCTGAGACATCAGCTATGTCTATTCGAGATCAGCTTTGAGACGCTCGATTTCCTTTTGATCAGCTACTCTAGCTTGTTCTAAATTTGTATTTGCCTGATATTTGGCAGCGGCCTCTGCTGTAGCTAGTTTAGCCTCTAATGTTTTGATCAAACAATTTTTTCACTTCAGCTGATCCTTTAGGGTCCCGACTGAATATTGGTTGGCTATAGCGAAAGCCCCTAATGTCTCTGCTATTTGAGTTGCAAATTCCTCCTTTTTCATAACTCTCCCATCAGTTAAAATTTTAAATTTCTTTGATACTATACCCACCTCTTGGTAAAGTTCTTGTTTCATGACAGGATTTATCTTCTTATCGAAGAAGAATTCACTTGGAGGTAGCTCTTCCATTTTTATGGGCGTTAATTCTTCGCCAAAAACCCAACCTGCGTCTAGGACCCCCTTCGTGGATTGTAGGGGGGTAACAGAAACGATGGGATTACCGACCTGCTTAGATGATTTCCCTGGAGTAACAACTGAGGTTGGCTCGCTTAGAGGGTTGGAAGTCTGGGCTTCTTGTTTCGGTCCCCCAATTTTCTCTTTCTTATCTTGGTGTTCTTCTTGGTTGGGTGTTGAATCTTTGGAGCCTTCGGCTTCCGTTTGCTGCACCTCTACGGTCGTTGGATTCTCACCCTGTAATACTGGGGGAAGGCAGCTCCGCCGATGTTCTTGGAATTTGAAAACATTGGCCCTCTCTTCGGACGATAGGGCTTGTATCCAAGCCAAAACCTCGGCATAAGATCTCGCGCCTCAGAAAATGTCATCATGAGGCGAATTATCATGCTCAAATATTTTAAGGCCACAACTAACCAAGTGATTACTCACGACCCTGTGTGGGTCGTGTTTCTTGAATTCAATGTGGACCAATTTAATATCTTCCAAGGTTGTTTCCTCAGCCTTTGCATGCTTGAAATCTAATAAAGAATAGGTATTTAAATGAATGGGGAAAGGTGGCCATACTTTCTTTGAAAATCCTTTAAGCTCTTTGCTTATGCCACCAATCATGGTTTGCCTGGCGATCTCACGACAAGCCAACCTATTGGGTATAAATAATGGTAGATAATGCGGAGGGACAGAAGCGCCAAAAACCCTGATGTATGAAAATTATTCCTCCACGTACCAGTCGGCCACACTGCTCAAATTGGCTGCGATGCTATCTGAGATCCTGGGCGGTGGATTACCGAATATGGTGACATGCATTGATACCATTACCCAATTGAAAATTTCGTATATGAAATTTGATGCCTTATCCTCCCAAAGCTTTGAATGGTAGACATGGATAGGCTCAGCATCCAATGGAGCCCAACTCTAACTCATTAAGGGAAAATGCGTCATGAAACACACGTCGTCCATGATGTATGCGGACTTAAAAAATGAAGTGGCCTTCCCGCTCGCCCTCTGCATCCGATATTCTGTAATCCGATTGGTTAGACAATCTGACAACATTTTGGCCCAGTCGAAGGAACAACCTTCCGTGACTGTATGCATTAGAGGCACAGATGGGAGGAAAAAATGTGTGGTGTCTTCCCTCCCATACAATCTACAGGTCATCATTGCTATGTATTTGAACTGTGGTTCCAAAGAAGATATGGAATAAACTCCATTGCTATCTGCCCTGAACTTCGCGGGGTGTGAGACCCAATCCTTGATCAAATCAGATAAGCTTTTGCAGTATTTCTCACATTCATTATATTTAAAATCCTTCAGAAACTCGACATTCTATGTGAATTTCGACGTGGGTGGCAACTTGTACATCGCCTGTAAGTGTTCTGGTCTAAAGGTCCCAATAGTGACTATTTGCTCGCTGGTGATGGTTCTAGTCGGGATATCTACATGATCTAGCGCTCATCGGATCATGTCATAGTAAGGAAGAAGATGTGGCCTGGCCGCTACTTTATGCATCTCTTCTTGGACGATGATCTTGTATTTGGTGGCCAAGTCGTCCTTCTCGTTTTCACTGGAATCATCTGAACAATTCACCAAATCGGATTGCAGAACCTCGGAGATGTATGACCATGTTCGGACAGAATCAATGCTTCGTGGTGAAGTACCAGAAACATTATCAGAGCCTTGCCCTGAAATCTCAACACTTGCCTTGGATGTTTTTCGTGGGGCCATGATAGAGGATTGTGACTTATCTCTCCTGTAATAAAAATGTGTATACATACAGAAATCAACTTGCTGAGAAAAAATTCCCTGCGCAAAATAGAAATGAGCTTTATGAACAGAATAGAAAGAAAAAGATCTATATCTTCGACCATTTAAAACCTCGACGTCCTTATGAAAAGAATGGTCAAATCATTTTTAGAGACAAATTTATCAATAAAAACCATATTCTTACTTGTCGCTTCGCCTCATTTCCAATTAATGCCATAAATTTCAATGGTTCGTGACACAAGTTGGCGCAAGGAACATTTAAATTTACCTCGTAGACTGTGCATATTATTACTTGTATTAAACACTGATTAAGTTGGTGTAGCTTCTTTAATCAGGATTTCTTAAACTTTAATCAACCTTTCGACGTTCGTTGTATCGAGAGTTTTCACTCTAACCTTTCGAGCCCCTAAAACCCGAGATCACAATGATGCGATCTAGTTAAGCGAAAACGTAATCTGGATTAAACATTTGATTAATCATGTTTAGTTAAAATCGCGACTTCGCGACTCAGGACTTCAAAGGTAAATTTCCCGGGAGGAGCGTATACTGGGTCAGGAAATTCCGAGATCACGATGATGTGATCTAGTTAAGCCAGAAGTTAAATCGGGTTAAGCGTTTAATTAATTTATATTTAATCAATACCGTGACTTCGCGATTCGGGGCTTCGAAGGTATAGTTTTTGGGAGAAATGCATGCCGAGTTACGAAATCCCGACAATCTTTAACTATGGTTAAAATCTATTCACCCCTGACACTAACCCGGGTAACTTGCGCGAACGTCTCGCGACTTCGCCTATCGGAGTTGTGACGGTGAGGCTTTTGGGGAGGGAAAACATTGTGATGCGAAATACCAACAACTCTTAACTAAGGTTTAAGGAACTTTACTCTCGACGCTAACCTAGGTAAACTTTCAAGGTTACTTTGTGACTTCACGCATCGGGGCTTAAAAATAGTGTGACTTGTAACTCCCGAAACGCGATATGTCGAGGTAAAGAAAAGTGAAAAAGATTGTTCATGGTTAAAAGGAAATGGTATTAGGAGTACAACGACTCTCGCCACTTTGCATATCGAGACTACTGATATTTTCAAAGGGTAAAGGTCACAAAGTAAACGACAACTTAAATGACCAACCTTTGATTGCAAGAATTATGCTTAAAGCTAGTCGAAAAAGGCGGCTCCAACATGGCCTAAGATTGGGAGGAACGTGGAAGGTCTACATGCAGCTGGTGTTTATTTCATGAGACAGGTGTCTTTCATGTTCTTATTTTATTTACTGTGTGTATAATTATGTGTCTTCTGCTATGGAATCTCTATGATAATGGTGTTTATAAATTATTATTTTTATTATGCTCAACTCTGTTCATATGCAGAACAATTTAGTAATTTAATTGTGTGTTAACTTAGGTGTTGCGTTAATATTTATGCATTTGTTTTCATGGGTTTTCCAGTGTATGCTCCAGGAATATTTTATGTTATTATTGTGTATGAATCTGTGCATTTGCAGAGTATTCTTATAATTTAAATTAGTATTAGAGTTCAAAATTTTAAGTGGCATAGCCTAGCAAGTGGTTGGGAATTATACAATGTGGTATCAAAGCAATTTTGTTGAGTTTTTGGTAATGGGGACATTACAAAGTGGTATCATAGCTATAAAAAATGGAGATTTTTGTGTGGCATGGCCCAACCTAGGTGGATGGGAACATTACATGTAGTCAACCATTCCCAGGAAATCCTTCGATCAATTTTGGCCTTCTTAGACAATTGCTTCAGCTGTTGCAATTTTCTTCTATAGTTCCATCTCCTCCAGTGTTATATGTTGAAGCAATGTGTGAATTGTTGTATTCTAGGATTCCAAAGTTTGAATACACTTGGAAACCCCTCTGAGTTTTTTTGGTGTTGGGATCTCTGGTTGTGCTTGTGCGAGATGAAAAATCTATGAGTATGCCTCATCTAATATAGTGTATAGGTCGGTTCTACTGACTAGAGTAGCTTTATACTAGGATTTGGTATCCTTGTGGAAAATGACCTCAAGAAGATGCAATGTCTGGAGATCCTGTTGAGCAACTTCAATTTATTGTCACACATGTGATTCCTAATGCAACTGGGACTTGGTGTCTACTTAACTTGAAATTTATTTGTCAAGTTGAAGCACAATTGGGCATGCTCTCAAGAAAGAGTTTGGTTTCTCTCCCCAAGCTTGTAGAGTATGGTAGTTAAAAAAAACTGTATATCGACAGTAGGGACCTACTTAAGGTCAAGCTTTGTCTTATCTGAATCAATTGGAACCATGGCTAAAGGGATTATAATTATAAATCTACTTTGACTCATTCAAAAAGCCTTGATAGATTGTGGTTCCTATGGAGGAGACTCCGGTGGTGAGGGAAAATCCAGTTGTTGATATAGAGAGTCAAATTTCCACACCATATCATTTTGGAACACCTTATGTCTGGACAAATAAGAGAGAAGACCCTTCATTAATTTGGCTACATGTTGGCCATCCTCTGACTGCTTCATGGTGCTTGTGCCTCAACATTTTTCTGAACCCTGACGAGGGAGGACCTTAGGCCAGGCAGAAAGAATTGGGATTTCCTCTTCTATCATAGTGGTAAGGGGTGAGGGTGGATGGTCCTCCTTTGTGTTGAGGTCAAGGTCAATAGCGGAGGATTTTGACCTTTGGAATATCATTTCCACTTTCTAGCTCCATCGTCCTCTACTTAAGACCCACCCACGCCATGGATGTGCTCCTATGAATGGGGTGAATGTTGGTTTGTGAGGCTACATATTTATGCCTTAGATCCAAAAACTTTTTCATGGAACCAAGCAATAGTCGTGACCCGTCTCTATTCCTGTGAATCCTTAGTTCTCACCTCAAACTGGGTTTGGACTTCATAAAATGAAGGTTGGTAGTTGGCCAACCATGCTGTGACACCATCCAGGATGTCTCATTTAGTAATCCAAAAGGGGATCTTGGACTCGGCCTTGTCATTGGTTGCACGAGGATAAATGAAAACGTAATTAAAATCACATTTATAATCAATATAATTTGCATACCTTGTTAGAAGTCGCTCTGGGATGTGGACCCTCTCATCAAAGGTAACGATCAACTTTTTGAACCATAATCAGAAATCTTTCATGATGTGTACTTGGACTTATGGGTCCTTTGAGTGGTGGATAGTTAGGAACCGAGGGGCAACGAATAGGGGGGAATCCACCGTGTCCTTTTCATGTCTTGATGGTGGTTTCCATAGCACCATACATAGTAGAAGTAAAACCCAGTTGTAGTGAAACTCTTTTCCCCAATCATGAGCATTGACTAAGTATTCATCAATAAATTCATCCAACAGGTATTGAGCTTATGCCATTTGAATTCCTCCAATACACCATTTTGCGGTGACGACCACCCCTAGGGTGCATTCATCTTTTTGGTATTTTCATATGAGTTTGCAGGAGAGTAAATGTGTTGAGAACCTAATTTTTGAGTCATTAACTTTGGGGATTACAACATTTTGCTTCCCCCTACGTGCTCCAAAACGAGATTAGACTTCCTCCTAGGCTATGACTTTCACCTTGTGAGTACTTGTTGGATCCTCACCATAAGTGGGAAGACCCAAAACCTTGTGCAATGAGGTAAGGCTAGTCCAACCACATGTAACTATCATGCAATCTATTGAGGAGGAAGCAGACACATGCTTAAACAACTAGGGAATGACCAAAATGTAGGCAGTTAAGTAATGTGAGGATGCCTAATTTTCGTAAGGTCTTAAACCATTTTTGAGTAACCACCTTTTTGGTGTCATTTTCCTTCTAGATAATGTATGTATACTTATTGAACTACAGTTCATGGAATTGATTCGTGTCTCACACATTATAATCAACACACTTGAGTAGTGGGACTTTCGCAAATGCTGGCCCCTGGAAATGTACTCCATATGGAAACATCGAATCTGGAACCAATTGTTCCTTCATTGCCTTGGACTTCATTCTGGCTTGGGGTTTTCTCAAGGATTCCATGCTGAATATGGTGACTGCATTTTTATACAATTGTGAAAGAACATAACTACTCTATAGCTCTACCACACAAGCGAACTAGACAGCTGGATAACCAACAAGATTATGCACTTTTGTTCTCTAGAGAATGCCAAGATACAAAGGAAAGACCACGTCAGTAAAAAGGAATAATTAATGATATGGAACCCTCCACTTGTCCAAAATATATTGGTCTTATAA
Source organism: Picea mariana (assembly GCA_032191745.1). NCBI lineage: Eukaryota > Viridiplantae > Streptophyta > Pinopsida > Pinales > Pinaceae > Picea > Picea mariana. Next base: position 34,550 of record JASDQU011178892.1, read on the forward strand.
TGACACATGTTGTCTGTCTGGCATGGAATTATTTCCCAATCCTTTCCATCAATCGGTCGATAGCGCCTTCTATCCTTGTCATTGAATTCCTCATTTTGGATGGAGATCGATCATTATAGCATTAATGTCATGCCTTTTGCAATCCACCATAATTAACTCCTTCTTCATTCTAAATCGAGAAAATCGTCCTCATGTCAACTGCATTAATGGATCTATCTTTCCTAAATTGGAGGAAATCGACACAGTGGAACTACATGTCACATTGACTGTTATTACTAAAAAATATTCTTTGTGGGCATCGTGCATGACTTCTGTACACCCCTGCATTGGTCCACCCTTGGTTGATTAGTCGCAGTGACCCCTCGCGGGTCACAATACTTCTTCACGTGTGCCCAACCTCTCAGTTTCTAACATGGAGGAAATACACTTGATCCAACTAGATATGGTGGAACATGTTCACTAAGAATTTCTTCGTTACTCATGTGCAACTCATCTATTTCCTCAATGGGGTTGAGGGGGACTGAACAGGTGGAAATGCTTTCTATTACAACATACTGAGTAGTCATCTCTATCCTTCGCACATGTGGCTCCCCCACTCGTCTTCTGGGAAATTGAGGAACCGAAGGGACAAAGCAATTTCTCGGTGGAGCAGGCTAGGCCTTCAGACAACTACTTTGCATAATCCACTGTTTCTTTCCTACCCAAATCCTCTTTTAAGAGCGCATGTACTGATGAATATCCAACTCTGGCCTGAAACTTTCTCTTATTAAATGTTCTACAACTTCCCATTCTTGTATATGTTCTCAATGTGCATCCCACCATTGCATTGGTATTCCTATTAACATTGTATTTAGGGCGTTTACTTGGTGGTTTTCGCGAATATGTTGCAAAAAAGAAATAAATGCATCTACCATATCTAACCCATTGAACCAATATGACCTTAATTCTTCTTCATGCACTTTAGTGTTAATGCAAGCACATCTCCTTGTAGATATTTCATAAATATTATTCTTCCACCTCTCCATGGCATCCTTTGAATCAATATCACATGAATTCACACTCCTCCAACTCAACTCTCCATCCATTATGGCATTGCCATCATATTCCCTATGCCCTGTGATATTTCAGATATTTTCAATAGCATATCTCTACACATCCTCATCGACCGACTCATTGTATTTATCCCCTTCATTGGGGTCTAATTGTGTGATTACACGGAGGGTTTTTGTCTCAAAGGACATATGTCTTTTCTTTACGTTCAAAACAACATTGTTTCCAAAGGCCCAATCAATTCCAAGTAGGGAAGGGTATGTATCAGTGTCATCCATGATCTATATTACTTCAAAATATGCTTTCATATTCACCCCCTCTATGTTTTCCTTGACTTTCTCCAATCGGCCTATAGGGTAGATTCTATACTGATTTTCCACCCGAAGTTGAATGGGAGACCATACCAAACTCGATTTACCCATCAATTCCTATGACTTCTTCGATAGGATGTTGATGTCAAAACCTAGATCCAAAATGACCACATCCATCTCATAACTTTTGAGCTCATTTGTCATCTTGAACTCTCTTGCTATGCGCTTATGCTTACTGACCTTGCACACGTCTCTTTCTATTAAGGGGGATGATATAGCTCTATCTGTCCCTTCTTCCCCCACCCAAGTTGATAACATTTGCGTCAACTTTTGTGCAACATAAATATGACTTACTAATCTTAAACAACAACGTAATAATTTACTTACTTGATCCCTAGTTTTTATTTAATGACCCAAGTCATATTGTGCTTCTTCTTGCACCGTGCGCTTCAAATATTCATGTACATGTTCCTCTATTTCCCTTTGTTTGGTGGGTCACAATTCCTCTTGTCTGCAAGCTTCTTCTAATGACCTTTGCATCGCTCATTGTATTTCCTTTCACACACGAGCTTCCTCCAAAGACCTATTTGTGGCGTGTTGTAATTATTCACAGGATCATGCCTCTTCCATCGAACTATGTGTCACTCGTTTTACTTCCTCACATATATGGGCCTATTCGAGTGATCTTTATGTCATGCATTGAAGCTCTTCTAGTGCTCTTTCTTCCGCTATGGCCCTCTACGCATCATGCAAGAACTTATTTTTTTGGACCACATAAAACTTAGGAGTGGGTTTCCCTGCCTTTCTTATCTTCCCATCTAGCCATTGACTCGAGTTTTCACTATGCTCAAATCCCATTCATATATTTTCCCAGCCTTGGTTTATCACCCGCACATCAACTTCATCATCATTTTTTGGATTCCTGCGTAGCTCTGAAGTCATTATGTTTCATTGTGACTTCTTCTCTTCCCATGTCTTCAACAAATTAGGAAAATCCTTTGTGATGTTCTCGGGGCTATATTAGTACCCATGGAGAATGCACGATTTGGTATAAAATCTTGACACGTGCCCTATCTCACCACAGTTAAAAAAAGTGGGGGGTCTCCCTCCACCTCCTCCATATCCTCATCTCTAGTCTTGACCATATCTATCTCTGGGACCTTCTTGGTTTCCATCTCTCTCATCACTTCCATGATCACCACCCTTATGTTCCTCCTGAACCCGGAATACATTGTGCGTATGGTCTTGCATCAGCTGGAATGATCGGTATTCGTTCACATCATGCCATGTGGATTTGAAAAATTCATAGAATGGAGTATGATGTGTCTTCTAATATTTATTTATTGTTGGGAAGTGGTATATGTCCCCACTGTCCGCAAATATTGTACCATTCCATATGGGGTCTAGCTAGAAATGGATTTAGCAAACCCATCTCCATGTAGTTTTCCAATGTAGGACACTCATATCTATGGTTCCCTTTCAATTGACATGTTGTACACCATACGTACTTGCACACCACCTTCAATTTTTTCATATCCTACATTTGTATTATTAGGTTGGCCAGCTGAGACTGTACCTGCTCCAAACTTGTCGATGTCTCTTCTCCTCTTACTATGGCCTCTAGACGAATTGCAATCTCCACCACTTTGGCCTGAGTAGTCACCTTCTGTTGGTTAAGCAGGACTTATATATGGGGGAGAAACCCCACAATGAACCATTGTTTGTGCTGCACATCCTAGATCTAGAACATTATCCTATCCAACAAGATCTTGAACTGTTGGTCATAATCCCACACGATTTATACCGGTTTCTACGTAATCTCCTTAATCTTTGTAATGCATTGATATTTTGACTTAGGTTTTTGGAATTCCTTAAGCATATTTCTCTTGATCTTTGTTAGGGACCTCATCTAAATCACTGGTGTAGTGGCCTTGTACTTCATGTACCACTTCAAGGCTCTATCCCTGAACATGGTCTCCAACTGTGCAATCTTCGATGCCTCATCTATGATCCTCCTCATAGACCATATCTCCTCACATGTGAACCAATTATGTTATGCATCATCCTTACCCATCCCATGGAACATGGGTAATATCAAGGTACTATCCCGATTCACCATCCTCAATCTCGAACTATATCCTTTTGATTTCTTGGTGTTGGGGATCTCGGTACTGATACTCTTCTTTGTGAAGTATTATTGACTTCATCTTCTTCTTCACTCATATCTTCTCTTCTTTCTTATCATACTCTTGCTTCTACTCCAATCTCCATGTTGTTTGTTGTTCTTTCTTCTTATCTACAAATGTGCAATGGGGGTAGTTCAAAGGGGGGAAAACTCCATATTCTTATAACATTTCTTGTGAGGGAGCCTAGAGAGTTTCCTACCTTCAACCACACAATACCATCCACTATCGCTAAATTTTATTCCCCTCCTCTCACAGAACTTTCATAATCCTCTCCTTCCTCTACACCTCACCTTCCTATGAAGTTGCGGCATTCCAAAATAGCTAAGGGGTTTGGAATTCATTTTATTGGCCCCTACTACCACTATTATTGGTATCTCCACTAGATACCTTACTCTAAATGCCACACCTCTTCACCATCCTATCCTCATTTTATCCTATCAGACACATCACACTCTCCCAAATTTCCTCTTAGTGTGATCTCCTTCCTCTTCATTCTAGGATTGACCCATCGTTTTGCACCCCTTGCTTTCTTCCTTCCACTTCTCTATTCCAATTTCCTCCTTGACTCAACTCTTCTTGTGTATCTTTCATCTCTCTCTCTCCTCTACTCTTCTAGGTCCATCCTATTCCTCACCTCATTTCAACAACTTTTGGATCCTCCTTAGCAGATCCATATCCTCTCTCACTTCCCCCCCATATTTTCAACCTGCCCAGTTCTAAGGGAGTCTACTCAACCATCCTGTCGGGCTCCATGCACATCATACCTTTATCCACAAACAACATCTTTATCCAGAGTGGGATATCTTCTAGAAGCCTTCTTCAAGGACCTTTAGAGAACTTCCTTTTAGGTTCATTGAAAGAATCAGTGTATTCAAAAACAAACTCAATTATATAACTTTATTTCACCCAATAAAACCATAAATCAATGGCTCATGTCCACTTGTTATCCAATGTATCCAACCTATCAATCATGATTTGATCCTAGAACAACAGTTCTTAAGGCCTCAAAGCAGTATTAGTAGCAGTCTACCTCTTCAACCATTCATACAATATTCAAGGAAATTCAACAAAGAAAATTCCATGCATATCAGTGTAGATATACCTATTCTTCCATCACTTCACATTGGCATTCAAACCTTGAGTTTCCAATTGAGAAAACTCATATTCCTTCATAGTTAACCAATATTGAATTTCCTTCTGATATGGATGCCACCTCATTATCTTCCTTCATCATTCAATACAAAACCTTCAGGGCCCGACAACAGAACCATTTGTTGGGTTTTCTATGCTTGCACACATATTTCTTAATGTTGGGGAGTTGAAGACCTAGGGTTCGTCTAGAGTTGATAAAAAAAAACCCCAAGGTGTCAACATATCAATCCTCAACCAAATACTTAAGAAGGTCTCACCCGAGACACCATGAGAATCACAAAGACCATATGGTCTTGTGTCGGTGATGAAGGATTAATTACACATGAATCCATTCGGGTTGGTATTGATACATTCCATTGCATCATTCTTAACAAATAACAACATGTAACAACATCATATACATTCAATTGACACATGATCAACACATCTTAGAACAAGAATAGTTGTAGCTTTTATTATCTTCATTCAACCAGTTACAGACATACATTACGCAACTCATCAATTGACAACAATAGTGCCCTGTGCTCTCATATTATTTCCCAGTATTACATTTCATAGCACCATGTGCTTTCTCTTAGACTCTGCAGACATTATAGAACCATACTCACAACCATATACATTACAAAACATGGGCTCAAAGTGAGATCAAGAAAATTGACAACAACAACAACCAATCACTAGCCAACCATTTAAGTAACTCTTTTTTGGTCATCGTTGCTCCTTTGTATCTTCTTCTCAGCTCTATCACACTGTCAGTTTTAGTTCTATTCCCCTCACTCCTCTGACTGCCAGTCCCACACACTTGTGTCACCCGCATCCAGTCCATGTAGCCTCTTTGGACTCATGTCATTATTTCTTAACTACCTCGCCAACTCATATCCTTACTACTCCATG
>JASDQU011178895.1:0-19427 GCA_032191745.1 Picea mariana
CTTCCATAGAGTGACCAGGAGGTCAAAAGTGTCTTAGACAATGAGCTACTCGATGAACCGGGGACCCAAGTCGACAACTCGAAGAATGAACTAGGGTCAAGCGAACAAGAAGAAGAAATTCCACAGCAGGAAATCGACATCTCAACAGTCGATTATCAAGTAAGTACTGAGCATGCCCCTAATGCATCAATTTTGTTTGGTACTTTACCTCTCGATGAGTGACAACCAGAGGCCGAACTTTCAGAACACACAGAAGAGGTTCAAGAACCCAGTCTTGAACAGATATACATCGTCGGGAGCCTGGGAAACACGCTTACTTGGGAAGAGCATTAAATCCCTGAACCCGTGGATGAGGTTGCTGATATACAAGCCATCGATTCCAACCGAAAGAGGAAATCCATCATGAAAAATACCATCAAGAAGAGGAGGCTTACTCTGGAAAGCTCCATCATCATCACCACAGAGGAGAAATTAATTAGCACGGTGCATGCCAAAATGTCTGAGCTTATCGACGCAGGTATGGTCGATCTCCAAGAAGACACCCTTATGGTGTTGCGACGTGCAAGGATATCGAAAGATGGTATGAGAAAGAACACCAAGCGGTGGAAATGATTGATTACATCAGCACAGTTCAACAGGGCCGAGACGTCGAAGAGCATGGCATTCGGGTACTAAGGGATGGCATCATCAACCGCATAAAGAAGTTGCTCGAATACTAGGTGAAAATGGCCCAAGAACCTCATCAGGAAATCCAAGAAAAATGGGTTGATTATGAAAAGAGTTGGACCAAGATCAATCGGGCGATGAGAGACGTCGGACTCCCAGAATTTGGCACACCCGAGGACTTTGTCGACTTGCATGACATAGTCAAACTACATGTCGAACAAGACTCATTGTGGGTTGCGAAGATAGAAAAGGTGGAAAACATGGTGCCAAGTCAAGTACAACAGTTCATGGAGCACTCGATCAAGGCTCGGAAAGTGTTACAGCAATTAAGTGTTAAAGTAGTCAAGTATCGGGCATGGACAGTGGAGATAAAGGAGGTCCTTTCAGCCCCGATGGATCAACACAGATTCTCGTATGCCAACACATGCAAGGAAATTTTCGTCAAATGGTCAGAGTATGAGAAGAGTCATCCACTCAAGTGAAACCATTTGATGACTCTTGGAAGACTGAGAGATGAATGCGCAATGTGGCGATGTTTTTTTTAACTTAGCATGCACTTTCGATAGTTATTTTTAGTTAATAATTTGTTATAAATAAGAGGATCGACATGTTAGAAAGGATCGATGGTTTTTGCAAAGACCCTAATTTTTTTATTTGTAAAGAACTATTTTGTAGCTACCTTAATTGAGAAGTCATTTTTAGGACTAGAGACAAGTTTATTTTTTTCATCAAAACCGTGCATGATTGGATCTAAGGAAGAATTATTTCTGACTTTATCTCATGAATGGATTTTGTAGCGAGTAAGAACCTCTGAATCTGTTGATAAGTTATATGATTCAATATTTTTGTAGTTCTTGTCTCTAATGATGGAAAGTGAATCGTTGTGTTAATGTGTGACTGATGATTAGAGATAAGGAAACTATTTTTCTTGCCATCATTTATTGCATGTATGTTTTATTCTAATAATTGTATCTCAGTCGATAATTGGAACACTAGCGGGTTAATGTATTAGTACAAGGCTTGTTGTTGGTGTAAGAATCATTGTCTGCATGTTTGAGCACGAGGGTTATCCCAAGCTCAGTCTTCTTCAGTAGTTAAGTTTTTCCCCTTTGTTACTCAACTGGTTTAAACCAGCATTCATCTTGTATAGATCCCACCTATAAGAGAAAATACAAAAAAAGAACGTTCAAACTGATGGAGGAGATTTCACGAGAAGACATCATGTTAATCACTACATAAAGCCCATCAATTAATTGGTCGGATCACAAGATCTAGAGAACCATTCCACCATTAAACATTGCAAAGTCTAATTGGGTCTCGGTGGCANCACACAGCCTGTAGATTCAAAACAACGCACATGCATGGCTAGCCATTCTCAAGACAACACACACACACTGAGTACTCCCGAAACAAGTAACTCACCCCAGCAAGAGGAAGATCACTTATTCCTTGAAATACCTTACGCTCTTCCCCACGAGGAGTTGACCCAGTTCAAAAGAATCACAAGAGCTTACGCCTGACAAATCGGAGCACTACCCTTAGCTTCGTTACTTCCTCGAAGAAAACAAGTAAGCAGGCCAATGGTCGACACCCCCAACCAGGTTTTTGTTCACACTATAGAAGACCTGATAGATTTTTCCCTCACTGAAATCGAACATCCTCTTAATATAATCTTTGAAACACCAGTCGGTAACTACTCTAAGCCCGACGATTTTTCTGACGAGGAAGGGTTTAACTTAGAATGCTCAGTTTTGGGATCGGACGACAAGGAAGATAACAATGATCATAATGAATAAAGGGGAAACCCACCTCAGAATAATCAATCGTGGTTGGCCAGAGACGCTTTGGCCATCCCTAGACAAGTACATAACCTTCCTTGACATCCAGAAAAGTTACTCCCTAAATTTGACCTTGAAACCTCAGGATTGCCTGAAGACCATATCAAAAAATCCATACTAGCTATCAGATTGATGAATGTCCAACATGAAGACATAGTATGCAGGCTTTTCCCCTATACTTTTGAGAATTTGGCCTCCACATGGTATTTCAACTTACATGTAGGGTCTTTAACCAGTTGAACAAAGTTTTAAAAAGATTTTCTAGACAAATTTGTAGAAGAAACCACTACAGGAGATTTGATGGTTGAGTTGTTCACTGCCACCATGAGTTCAAATGAGAAGGTTAAAGACTTCAATCAATGATTCACCACTATCCTAAACAAATTTCAACCCGAAGCTAAACCCACTCAGAAGTTGCAAATCGAAGTATACGATAATGCTCTCCCAGCTTCTATTTCCATGTTTGTGAAGACGGTTGCCAAAACAACCTTGGCTGAAAATTTTGAAGAAGCCAAAACGATAGAGTTCCAAATGAAGGGATGTAAAGAAGGTCATGTCTCATTAGTTTAGAAAGAAGTTCAACCTCCTCCCAGGAGAGGACTCATGTTGACCAGACCTCTAGGGAAACAAACAAAACAAGGTCCCGAAAAAGGAAGTGGAGACATAGAAGACCTACAACACATAGTTAAGAAGTTGTCAAATGAAATCATAGACATGAAAATAAGTGCAGGGGAGGGAAACCAAGGCCAGAGGCCCTATAAACCTTTTTTTAAAAGAAATCCTCTGTTCAAAGCAATTGAACCTCCCTAATCCAACTTAAACATCGATCTGGGAAATGTAACATCTGACTCTTTATGTACCTATCACCAAGAGAAACATTTTAAAAGAGACTGTCCACAATGGGAGCATGCCATGAATTTAATGGCCAACTAGTTTCTAGATGAGGTTTCCCTTACCGAAAAATCAAGCAGCTCAGCTATGAATATTGTTGATCAGGAAGAAGTTGATCCACCAAAAGAAACAACCATGTTGATATGGGACCCTGACCTGCCAATGCCTTATGAAGACTTATTTGAGGTTCAAGAACCACCTGTAAAGGTCTTGGTTGTGAAAACACGTAGGGGTCAACCTATCTCAAACGATCTTACTATTGCCCAAACTTCGGGAGGAAAGCCAATGTTTGATCACCCTAAAGCACCTTTTGTCTCCCGAAGAAATCCTATAAACATCCATACCCGAGAATCGCCTAAGCTAGACTACAACATAGTAGAAGATTTGAAAAAATTGAAGGCCAATATATCGGTCATGGACATGTGTGGAATCCCTCAGCAAAAGGAATTTTTGTTACAAGCATTAAAGTCAGTAGAAAATCCTACAACAATCACTGACCAAGGAGAAAATCTAGCCCTCTCAGACCTAAGGAATAAACCAATTGTGAACGCTTGCTCTGAAGATAAGAAAGGGAAGCCTTTTGTCCCACCGTTCCTCTTGACATTTGAAATTTTCAACAGAAACCTCCACAATTGTTTGGTTGCCTCAGGGGCATCCTCTAATGTTATGCCATTGTCTATATGCAAGAAACTAAATGCAGTCCCTCTCAACAGTGATAAACATGTAATACAACTAGATAGAACCAAGGTGAAAGTTATGGGAGAGCTCAAAGATGTCATGATCAGGATGACGACTCACCCGAAATTTGTTCAAGTGATTGACATTATTGTAGTAGATATCCCAGAAGCTTATGGATTGCTACTTAGTCGATATTGGTCTGAGAAATTAAACGGATACTTTAGTACAGACTGTCCTCACCTTTGGTTGTCATTAAAGGGACACACGAATATGATCAGGATCGACAGAGAAAGATATCTAAAGCATATTGTCACTGACCTAGAAACCCTCAATGAACCCTCATCGATAGATTTCCCCGTGCTAGGCAATTATTCCTGTGACTCTGATTTCGGGAATTTATCTCCCCTCTCATCTGATGTTCCTCTCACTTGAAACTTCAAAATGACATTTCAAGAAAATTTGTCGACGGCGGCAGGAGAAATCCTCTTATGTCAAGAACCTCTGTTCAAAGCCACAAAGAAGATAGGAGGAAAGGAGGAAAGTGGTAGGTAGAAAAAAACCAATGGTTTTCACTCACAAGTTTGGACCTTATACTTTGATGGATCTAAATCGCAAGAAGGGTCAGGGGAGGGTGTATCCTCATTGATCTGAAAGAAAAAACGAAATTTCTTGTCTTGCGGGCTAGAATTTGAATGCACAAACAACATCGTGGAGTATGAAGCTCTAGTACAAGGGATAAAGAACACCATAGACTTAAACGTTAAAGAACTAAAAGTTTTCGGATATTTTGAAATCATCGTTAGACAAGTAAGGAACACTATACATTGCAACTCTCCCCATCTGAGGAATTATCAACAGGAAGTGGACAGACTAATAGAACATTTTGAGGCCTTTAACATTACAGTGATCCCCAGAACAAATAACATGCTTGTTGATTCTCTAGCCACTGTTGCCTCAAGGCTATCCCCTTTAGAAGACTATGAAGCCTCCCGGTTCACGGTGGAGATACTCTACAAACCGTCGATGCCTAACAATATTTCCAATTGGAAGGTCTTTGAAGGAGATGAACAGATCATAAACCTTTTAACCAATCAGGATAATTTTAAGGATCTGGCTATTGACGATGAAGTATTTCAGGAGCGGTTGGTAGAACCCGACCCCCATATACAAAAACCTAAAACAGATCAATTGACTGACAAACCGAGGTCTCACACGATATCGAAAGGGGTAGCCAATTTAGAAAACCTTTTTGACTTAAGGGAAAGATTGAAAGGGTCAACGAACACAAAGACATGGAGCTCTTGTCCCATGTACGAGACTATAAATCCAGGAACCCTGGAAAACCCCAAGAATACAAATCTCGGCAAAACAATATCTAAAGAAGAAAGGAAGGTATATCTCAAACTTTTTACACAATATCAAGATGTTTTTTCATGGTCCTACCGAAATCTGAAAACTTATGATACTCGTATCATTTAACACACAATCTCGTTAAAGCCCAGAGTGAAACCCTTCCAACAGAAGCTATGGAAGTACCACCCATCCCTGGAGCCTCTCATGTGTCAGGAGTTAAAGAAATTACTAGATGCTAAAATTATCTTTCAGGTTAGACACTCTGCATGGGTAGCAAATTTGGTTCCTGTTAGGAAAAAGTCTAGGGAAATCCGTCTGTGTGTGGATTTCAAAAACCTCAACAGAGCATCAGAAAAGGACAACTACCCAGTCCCACCAATGGAGTAACTCTTGCAGACCGTGTCTAGTTCTAATATTTTCTCCCTGCTAGACGGTTTTTCAGGTTACAACCAAGTTCTAGTTTCAGAGGAAGACTGTTTGAAAACTACCTTCCGAACCAAGTGGGGAACCATTGCTTATAAACACATGTCCTTTGGGTTAATCAATGCAGGGGCAACCTTCCAAAGGACCATGGACGTAGTGTTTTGAGGACTAATCAACAAATGTGTATTAGTTTACTTGGACGACGTGACGGTGTACTCAAAGAATAGAGAAGATCACATTCGACACTTAACCCAGATTTTCGAAAGGTGTAGGAAATACGGTATATCCTTAAACCCTAAGAAAACTATCTTTGGTGTTGAGGAAGGTAAACTACTAGGTCATATTATATCTCAAGCAGGAATTCGCAGTCCGATTTTACATCCTAAAGAACCATACCAAAGTCATTGTGCCTCACCCTGTGGTCCGATCCCTATTCACTCAACAAGAGATTGGGAAAAGAAGAGGAAACTGGATGGCAGTAGTCCAAGAATTTGATCTAGATATAAAACTTGCTAAACTGGTTAAGGGACAAGGATTATGCAAACTGGCAACTGAAGCCCAGAACCAAATAAATGAAGACCCCAGATGGGAGAATGAATTGGCATTATGGTGTGGTGAAGCTTCATAGGTCTCCCCAGGGAAAGAATCTTGGTATGAGAAACTGACTTATCTCCTGCATCATGGGACGTGCCCAGAAAACCTAAATCCTAGGGAGAGGAGAACCCTCAGGTTAAAATCAACACAATATCGCCTCATAAATTTGGTCCTCTTCCGTGTTAATTATGATGAGGTACTTTTAAGATGTATCGAATGCGAAGATGTAGACAAGGTTCCGAAGGAGCTCCATGATGGTCCTACAGGTGGACATTTCGCCGAAAACACCACCGCTCACAAAATACTGAGAGTTCGTTATTATTGGCCTACTCTTTTCAGGGATGCTCACACATATGCTAGAAACTGTAAAACTTGTCAAATACGTGCAGGGAGGGAAAAGAGAGCAGTTGTCCCACTCCAACCTATGGTCGTCTCCAGGCCATTCGAGCAATGGGGGTTAGATATCATAGGAAAAATTACACCGAGTTCTTCAAAACAACATAGATACATACTGACTACCACAGACTATTTCACGAAATGGTCAGAGGACATCCCTCTGACTCATGTAAATGAAAAGGTGGTGATCCAATTCATAGAACAACAGTTGATTACGAGGTTCAGTATGCCTTCCGTCCTTGTTTTTTATAATGTCGCTTACTTCTCTTCCACCCTCTTAATAGAGTTTGCTTTAGACAAAGGAATTATAATCAGATACTCTGCAAACTACTATCCACAGGGAAACGGAGTGGCAGAATCAACTAATAAGAACCTAGTGAGGATATTAAATAAAACAGTTGCAGACAACCAGAGGAATTGACATAATTCACTTCATAATGTCTTATGGGTTGATAGAGTAACACCCAAGGAAGATATAGGGAATTTCTCATATTTTCGGGTATACAAACAGGAAGCCATTCTCCTGAACGGGCTATATCTTCCATCTCTTCAGCTTGCTCAGGATTCTAGAGGACAACCCTCATCAGTTATACAACAAATAATTGATACCCTCCTCATGCTAGAAGAAGAAAGGGAGAAGGCAAAATCAAAGTTCATAGCTCATCAGCAGATAGTTAAAAGGTGGTTTGATAAGCATAAGGCCAAAGAGAAGAATTTTGAAGTAGGAGACCTAGTCCTAAAATGGGACAGAGCAAATGAGCCAAAGGGAAAACATTCGAAGTTTCAGAATCTATAGCTCGAACTTTTCCAGGTAGCCGAGAAAATTGGGGTAGGCACGTATTGATTGCAGAATCTGAGAGGGGAAACTGACGCCCTCCCAGTGAATGGCCAAGCCCTAAAATAATATTTTTGTAAAAAAAAAAATGTGTGGGTGTGTTTTCATGATGTTTTGTTTTTAGGTAGGCTGATTGCAGAATTTATTTTTGTTTTTGTTTCTTGTTATAGTACTTTCTGCACTTTGGAAGTTTATGTTTAACAAGACATTGGTTGACCTTAGCTCATGCGATATGATGAACTTTGTTCTTGATTCATTCTTACATACAACATAAGAAGCGTTGAGAGACCTGTGGTTGTCTTAAAGGAGTTCTCTATCTAACCTGTGAAGATAAACAACATCGTCAAAGTGATGAAGTGTCTGCCTTGTGGCCTGTAAAACCCTAAAGGGAAAGATGGAAAGCTAGAAAGGACTACATGTACCTCGAGACAGAGCTAGCAAAAAATACACTTTAACCATCTCATTTTGCAAATAACAAACGTCCTCCTCTCCCACTCGTTCAGGGCATTCTGTCAAAATAAAATCAATTATATCAAATGAGTGTACAGTAGGACAAGGTATGCAGATAACTTCGTCGGGGCTATGGACGCTCGCTGGCAGCGGAGCAAGGTCTGTGACGTCGGGGTGACTCTGTTGGGGCTATGGACGCTCACGGGCAGCGGAGCAACACCATAGCAAGTGAATGATAATAACTAAAAGGCCTGGTGCCAGTAAATTCTTTACTCGACTCTTGTCAAAGAGGACGTGAGTCAGGGTTACAAGAAACGAAGGTGGAATAAAGGTTGAAACCCCACAGGCAGGCTCGGATGCACCAACCAGGGAATTTCGAATGCAAGGATAAAAGAGACTATGATAAAAAAACTAGTTAAGTTTTTAACCAGCTTTTGCATCAACCGAGCCCAAGGTAGGAACAAAGATTCTACTTTCACACAGTAAGTCGTCATTTGTTGAGTACTCAACACACCCTAAAAAGCCTTATCAAGTTTTTTACTTTTTGGGTACCACTTGATCTTTTGCACTGTCTGATTCGATTTCATTTTGGGAGTCTTTGTTTATATTCAACCTAACTTTTGCTAGATGCCTTGACTTTTTCTCATGGCTCACAAGGCATGAGTAGGCTCACAGAGGTTGTACGTTCCCCCTGACTTTTGCACTAGTCTGTCTATCCTCACAGAGGTTGTACGTTCCCCCTAACTTTTGCACTAGTCTATCTATGCTCACAGAGGTTGTACGTTCCCCCTGGCTTTTGTCAATACCTCACAAGACTGGTTGATTCTCCAAATCTCTCTGGATAGCCTCAGGGTGGCCCATATGGCCTCTCATTGGAGAATGATTGTCGATGTTGCCAAATTTAACATATCCCACACAGCGACCCGGATGTAAGGGCGCTCGACGATCAGGTGTTCCCAAACATCTGACGGTCGTATCTACACATGGTGGCAAGCAGAACCCTCGTTTTCCCCTACATAGAGGTCCTGAAGTGGCTCATTGACCACACAGACACAAAAATGTTTAATCAACGATGACAATGGCAGGTGTGTTGGAGGTTTCCTCTCGGTAGAAGTTCAGAAATATTACAAACTCAAAGACCTAGAGGAGCGGCTAAACACAAACTTCGTGGTGAAGTTCTACGAATGCCATGACACCAGCCAGGTGATGGCCTCATGGTGGAGGGAGGACAAGAAGTTTACCAACCAGAGCATTGGCTGGTATGGGATGATTAACTTGAGGGAGTCATACGTCTATCTGATGGCTCTCATGTGTCGGTTATATGGAGAGAAGGGCTGCTCCAAATTTTCGAAAGTATGAATTCCCTTGGCGTACACAGTGGCGATCTCCCGGAGCGATTTTAACTGGGGAGCGATAATTTCTAAACAATTGAGCATCTGTGTACAGCAGGCTCAGATGCCAAAAGAAGGGGAAGCACCTACGTTTTACATGGCCTCGTACCTGTTCGATGTCATGTGCGCTAGGAATGTCTTCGCCGGCATGAATCTGAGTTGGCATGTTACATAGCTCCCGGTCCACGTCTACTTCAGTTTGCTATGGGAAAACAGGTATCAGAAATGTTACTCCCTCATCTGCGATGAATTCATTGCCCGAATTTATTTTATTATTTTTAAGAAGTAATACCCAAGGCTATCGATGACAGCCAAAAAAATGATATCGAAGGTAGGCCATTGGTACTTGGACGAGCGCCCCACCTACATCAGGGTGTTTAGGGCCACGAGAGCACCACATCTCCTACCAGCTCATGTCCCATATCGGCTCGTCATAGGAGAAATTTGTTATCAAACCATCTTGCATGGCTATAACGCCACATTGGTCAAGGACAAGAAGCGGGCCTTCATACCCTACGGTTTCCATGTGGGGTTCTATCTAGTAAAAGATATTGCTCAAGCCAAACAAGAAGGGTTGAGCCAACTTGAATTTAGGTTCCCTACAGGCTGATTATGCAAGCATGATCCTAAAGGCATGGTCCTCCAACATGTGTCGCATGTGTCATCCTACTAGCCATATGCTCACGATAAATTTGAGGACGAAGTCTTTACAAAGAATGCACAGAACTGAGATGAGGTGGTGCAAAGGATGGTCGACCCAAAAATGACCAGGTTCAAGGCCATGAGCATGGATGAACATGTAGCAACAATAGAGCAGTCGGCTCAAGAGGCCCTCAAAGCCAGGGAAGAAATCAGAGCGACAGAGGCAACAGAGGTGCAGAACAGAGGATTTTTTTTTACACCGGAGGCACAGGCAAGGGGATTGTTCCTAATGGAACAGGCACAGAGAGTAATTGATCAGCTGCAGAACGACCCAGACCTCATAGAGATGACAAGGGTTCCTACCAACAACCCAATCGAAATCCAGGAAGGACCAAGCAACCCAGAGCCGATACAAATCAGAGAAACTGCAAGGTCGGATAACCATGAAGTTTCAACGCCACATGTCAAATCACCAGGGGGCATTTCGGCACAGCCCGAGATAACGAGGACATCAGGGAGAGTAAGTGCACCAAACCCCTTACACGACTTAATAACAATCTATGATGATGAGGAGAGTTTGGAGGTTTCCCTGGTGACTCTGGTACCGATTACAGAGGAAAAGGAACCCGAAAAAGTATCTTCCCCAGCTCCCGATGCTCAAATTCAAAGCCTTCCACAAAGTGACCAGGAGGTCGAAAGTGTCTTAGACACTAAGCTACTCGATGAACTGGGGACCCAAGTGGACAGCCCGAAGGATGAGCTAGGGTCGGGCAAACAAGAAGAAGAAATTCCACAGCAGGAAATCGACATCTCAACAGTGGATTATCAAGTAAGTACCAAGCATGCCCCTGATACATCAATTTTAGCCGGTACTTTACCTCTCGATGAGCGACAACCAGAGGTTGAACTTTCAGAACACACAGAAGAGGTTCAAGAACCCAATCTTGAATAGATATACACCGTCGAGAGCCTGGGAAACACGCTTACTTGGGGAGAGCAGCAAATCCCCGAACCTGTGGATGAGGTCGCTGATATACAAGCCATCGCCTATGACCGAAAGAGGAAAGCCATCATGAAAAGGACCATCAAGAAGAGGAGGCTTACTCTAGACAGCTCCATCCTCATCACCACAGAGGAGAAATTAATGAGCACGGATCATGCCAAGATGTCTGAGCTTATCGGCACAAGGATGGCAATCACAAATGCCACTTTGGATAGAGCGAGGAAAGATGAAGAGGAGTTGGTCGTTGCGTTGAAGGAGTTGGAGCATCTGCGCCACTTGGCGAAATATTATCAGGACTCCACGCAGGCCACGATGTTCTTGAGAAGCGAATTCCAGGATGCCTACAGTAAATTCATGAATGAGCGGCACCTTTTCACTATAGGGATAGTCGATTTCCAAGAAGACACCCTTATGGTGTTGGCGACGTGCAAGGATATGGAAAGATGGTATGAGAAAGCACATCAAGCGGTGGAAAGGATCAATTACATCAGCGCGATTCAACAGGGTCGAGACACCGAAGAGCACGACATTTGGGTTCTAAGGGATAGCAACATCGACTGCATAAAGAAGTCGGTCGAATACTGGGTGAAAATGGTCCAAGAACCTCATCAGGAAATCCAAGAGAAATGGACCGATTGCAAAAAAAGTTGGATCAAGATCAGTTAGGTGATGAGAGACATCGGCCTCCCAGAATTCGACACACCTAAGGACTTTGTCGACTTGCATGACATAGTCAAACTACATGTCAAACAAGACTCATCGTGAGTTGCGGAGATAGAAAAGGTGGCAAACATGGCGCGAGGTCAAGTACAACAATTCACGGAGCACCTAATCAAGGCTTAGACAGTGTTACAGCAGTTAAGTGTTAAAGTAGTCAAGTATCGAGCACGGCCAGTGGAGATAAAGGAGGTCCTTTCGACCCCAATGGACCAACACAGATTCTCGTATGCCAACACATGCGCGGAACTTTTTGTTAAATGGTCAGAGTATGAGAAGAGTCATCCACTCAAGTGAAACCATTTGATGACTCTTAGAAGACTAAGAGATGAATGCGCCATGTGGCGATGTTTTGTTTAACTTAGCTTGCACTTTTGATAATTATTTTTTGTTAATAATTTGATATAAATAAGAGGATCAACCTGTTAGAAAGGATCGATGGTTTTGAAAAGACCTTCATTTTTGGATTTGTAAAGAACTATTTCAGAGCTACCTTAATTGAGAAGTCATTTTTAGGACCAAAGACACGTTTATGTTTTTCATCAAAAGTGTGTGTGATTGGATCTAAGAAAGAATTATTTCTAAATTTATCTCATGAATGGATGATGTAAGGAGTAAGAGCCTCAGAATCTGTTGATAAGTTATCTGATTGAATATTTTTGTAGTTCTTGTCTCTAATGATGGAAAGTAAATCGTTGTGTTAATGTGTGACTGATGATTAGAGCTAATGAAACTATTTTTCTTTCCATCGTTTATTGTATGTATGTTTTCTTCTGATAATCGCATCTCAGTCGATAATTGGAACACCAACAGGTTAATGTATTAGTACTAGGCTTGTTGTAGGTGTAAGAATCATTTTCTGCATGCTTGAGCACGAGGGTTATCTCAAGCTCATCCTTCTTCAGTAGTTAAGTTTTTCCCCTTTGTTACCTAGTTGGTTTATACCGGCATTCATCTTGTATCGATCCCACCTATAAGAGAAAATACAAAAAGAGAACGTTCAAACTAATGGAGGAGCTTTCACAAAAAGACATCATGTTAATCACTACGTAAAGCCCATCGATTAATTGACTCGATCGCAAGATCTAGAGAACCATTCCACCATTATACGTTGCAGAGTTTAATTGGGCCTCGGTGGCAAGTTTGGTTCCTACTTTTGAGTTAAAGGGACTTAGGACCCCTCAACAGAACCCTAGAACTGGATGGATGAGATCATCCCATCCCATTTCTAATCAAAGGTTGAGATCTTCCAAAAAGAATCCCAACTCAAAACCCACTTTGGCTTAGTTTCTTTATTTCTCTTCATGTCCCTCAATTCACCCACAAAGTGAATTAATAGTCACTTTTGACTTAAGGGACATATTTCACTTTTGACTTAAATATCCTAAGTCAAAGTGAAATTAGAATCATAAAGTAAAGTAATGAGGGTAATATTGTCCCCCTTTGTGTTTAAAGACTCACAAACCCAAGGGGACCACTTTCCAAGGTATCCAACTCTCAACAGTCTCCCTCGGTGGGCTACTAAAATGATTAAGGTCATTGGACCTGATGTTGGTGATATCTCTTTACGCCGACAAACTCAGAGTTAGAAGCAGGAGGCTAGTGTTGCTTTGATGGCTCGTGTTCTTGAGAATTATGATCATGTTTCTTATGTAGATGCACAAGGACAACCTAACTGGAAGCAAGTTATGCACACTGAGATGAATTCTCTTTTAAAGAATCACACTTGGGATTTAATTCCTCAACCTCAAGGGAAGAACATCGTGAAATCTTGATGGATTTATAAAATCAAATTTACCTCTGAAGGTGTTGTTGAACATCATCAAGATCATTTGGTTGTGAAAGGATTTTTCCAGCAAGAAGGCATCGACTACACTAGGACCTTTTCCCCTGTTGCAAAGCGAATTATGTTCGACTGATTTTTTCCCTTGTTGCTCGCTTCATATGGGAGATCCACCAGGGGGATGTTAAAAGTGCATTTCTTCATGGAAACTTATCTGAAGAAATCTTTATAGAACAACCCCTTATTTTTGTGACAGATTCCAGTCTTGTTTATCGACTCCATAATTCTCTTTACGATTTGAAACAAGCTCCAAGGGCCATGTATGCTAATATCAACCGCTTCTTTCTCAATGTTGGATTCAAGTGTTGTGAATTTGATCATAGTCTTTATGTATTACATAATAATGGTGATATCTTGATGTTGTTGTATATGTTAATGATTTGGTCATAACGAGTAATAATCTTGATCTCCTTCTTAGATTGAAGAGACAATTTGCAGACACCTTTAATATGAGAGATCTTAGTCTTCTACATTACTTTCTTGGTCTTTAAGTTTTACCTTTGTCTGATGGTTTGTTTCTCTCTCAATCTAAATATGTATTGGACCTACTCAACCACTTTAAGATGGTCGACTGTAAGCTTTGTGCTACCCCTTTTCAATCCAACATTAAACTAACCAAAGATTGTCAATCCCCAAAGCTGATGCCACCCTTTATCGACAATTGGTCGATAGCCTTATTTATCCGACTCGGTCGATTTGATATTTCCTTTGTTGTCGGTGTGGTTTCTTTTATGCAAGATCCACGTGCCAGTGACTGAAAAGTTGCACAGGGAATTGTTCATTACATCAAGGGTACCTCTCATCTTGTTATCAAGTATTGTCACAATTTAGATTCGTTAGTCAACTTCACCGACTCCAACTGGGCAAGTGACAGTGATGATCAAAAGTCCACTTCTAGCTATGTGTTTTGCTTCCACACTGGACTCATAGTTTGGTTGTGTAAGAAACAAAAGTTAGTCTCTCTGTCGACTACGAAAGCTAAGTATCATGGTGTCATTAATGCAGGGACAAAGGCGGTTTGGCTTCACCAACTCTTGAGTGAGCTTGGGTTTTTTATTTTAGTCCTCGACTGCTCTCTATTGTGACAATCAGAGTGCAATTCAAATTGTTGATAATCCTGCTGCCCATAGTAAAATGAAACACGTCGAACTTCATACTCACTACTTGAGAGAAATAGTTCAAGGGAATATTGTTACTCTTGGCTATTGCAAAACCAATGATTAGATTGTTGATATCTTTACAAAATTGTTGTTCGAAGCTAAGTTTGTTAAGCTATCCGATATGCTCGAGCTTCAAGTGGTTGCAATTATGGGGGGTTATCTTGTCGATGTAATTTCACCTCATGAACCTCTAGAACCATGTACTGATACAGTCGGTCGAGTCGTTGACTAGTAGTTGGAGACAGTCGGTCGATGGATTGGCCAACTGAGCAATCAACTATGTGTTGTGTGATGTCTCGTTCCCAAGAGTAGGCCAGCAGGGAGTGACTTAGTAGTCTATATGTTCTCGTAGACTATAGTCAGGCACAAACAAGGAACAAGATGGAGAAATAAGAAGGAATTGATGGCTAAATGATGAATTAAGCCAAAATACTTAGGAAAAGTCACTTAAGCCTAAGTCAACGAAGAATTAGAATGAAAATGTGTTAAAGGGGGACTTAATTAATTAATTAATCACTTTAGGAGGAAAAGCGCCTAGCTTAAGTGAGGTCAATGGTGAATTAGATTGGGAAAGGTATAAAGGGGGGAATTTGACCTAATTCCTCATTATGCATTGTTATGAATTGATGTTGAGAGTTCTCAGAGGAGGAGGAGAGCTGACCTTACTGTTTTGTGAATTTCTAGAGGAAACCACCACCATTGATCAGTTTCAGTGTTGAGAGACACACCCTAGCCCATCGGAGATACCATCCAGGTATTTCACCGTACTTTTCAGGAGTATCCATTGCAGAGTGCGCACCTTAGTCAATGAGGGTGTTTCACCGTACTTTTCAGGAGTATCCATTGCAGAGTGCGCACTTCATTCAGTGAGGGCGCAAGTCAGTTTGAGGGTTTGGAGAGCTGCACGAGATCTGTATCCAGATTGTAGTTTCCTTCCAACCCATTTGAGATCCAGCGAGGGCGCTTCTATTGAGCCATCTATCGTCAAATTCTGACGATGGAATCTTGCAGATCGACTCATTCAGCCATTTAGGGCGCAACTCTTCCAGACAGACATTTGGTGTTGCATGCAGAGTTTCAGAGCAGATATGGACAAATCCTTCCGACCCATTTCCTTATTTGGCGAGACGATCGTTTTGAGCCATATAACAACATATTTCGTTGGTGGAATCCTTTGGGGCGTATCTAGTGCTCCAGGAAGTGCGCAAACCCCCCAGGGGTCCAGATCCAGTGCCTCAAAGACCAGATTCGAGATCCGACACTCACCCATTTCAGTCTAGAGGCTAGGGTGCTTCTTTTGGAGCAGTTTCCAATGTATTCCGACGGTCTGAACTTCCAGACGAGTTTTCCAGCTGGTAGCGGTTACCATACTTCGCTGGAAATCGCATATTTTCGCCGATCTATCCGTGCATTCATCAGATATGCTATCATCTTCTGATCACAGGTATTTTTATGTTATTTGATTGTATTCCAGTACTGATCCATGAGATTTGGCTGACGTTTATATTCTATATTTCCAATAGGCTATTGTATTTCCATGCTCGAACCGTATAATACATGATATTGGGCAGTTGATGTTCTTTACCTCTGCATGCATCCTTTATATGTTGTTTAAACTATAAATATGCAACATGCACATGCAATAACCATCAAGATCTCAAACATACAACTGAAACGCATCCAGAAACCCCCAATGTATCAAATCTGCAAGACAAAATAATAGATCAATAGCAAATATCTTGATCAACGGAATCAGGGATATTTCATGTTGGACGACTGGATGGTTGGGTCGACTAAGAAACTCAACTAGTCGACGAGACAACGTAGGTTTGTTGGAAACTATTACAGTGGTTGATTGTTATTTGTGGACCAGATCTTCCCCATTTCAAGGAAATTGGTTAGATCACAAGACTATAAATAAAGGACCTCATGGGTCGATATATGTGTGAAATAATGTGTATTCAATGATGCATTGTGATGTTTTGATCACAATGTGTTGTGCTTAAGTGTTGAAACAATGTCTTTAGACAACATCGATATTCTTGGAGTATTATTCCTTCTTTTATATTTCTGCATATTTTGTTTTGTTCTTCTCAAGGTTACCCCCAATCCCAACAAATTTGAATCTCTATGATTCTCAAAATGCATAGTATAAATATTTGGAAATACTTGTAAATTGGAAAAAATTGTAAGGATTTATTATATTTTCAGGAAAAGTCAATTGATTATCTAGAATATTTTGAAGCCATAGAACTCTGGGTAAATATTTGTATTGAACTAGCAAATCTATTTAGGTGAAAATTGCAAAAATAACCCAATGTCAAATATTAGCTCGTGAAATTCTCTCTACAAGATATTTATTAAGAACCCTTAATAAGTGATTGAGAAAGAAAGAATCTTAAGTTCTAGTGGAATTGTACAACAGTGAGCACTCAAAGATCTTAGTGTTAATTTATGAGTGATTAATGTATATGGCTTTAGTGGAAGAGCATGAATCCTTCCCTTTGATGATGAAATGCTTAAAATGCTATAGGCAATTTCAAGTAGAGTTGTGATTCCAGTGATGATGATTAAAACTTCAGCGAGGGCACTCAATAACTATTGAGGAAGATGTTATCCTAAGTTAGTCAATTGGTCATATTTTCTCTCACGGTCTATTTTATTTTTAATAGCATATGGTTGATGGACGTATGACATTATGATGTACATTATGAAGTTGGTTGTCAATTTATCTAAGAGGTGATTATCAAATCATAGTTAGGAAGTCTTGAGTGTTTGAATGAATGGTTATTCCCAGCCATTGTGTCTATGATCATTTGTGTATAAAAGGCCCCTTTCTTGATTTGAATATGATCATTTGTGTATAAAAGGCTCCTTTATTGATTTGAATAATTATCATGAATGGAGGCATCCTTATCGTATATAATACATCACCTTCATCTATATTGATGGTGAGGATATAATTTATACAAAATGTGTTGAATAAGATCTTTCACAACAATCTCTATGTTTCTGAATGAATATGATTGTTCCTTCTCTCTTGTTTAAGTCATGAGCACACAAAACAATATTTCTTGATTAAATATGTCCCATTGTAATTCCAAACTTGCGACTTTGAGAGGATTGTATTCTTAACATTTACATTTAGTTCCGATGCCAGAATTGGAATTTGACAGTCAAGGGACTTCCGTCTTTGGTCATTGACAGCACTCTAAATATAACAGAGCCAACAAGCACAATAAGCTGAGAATACAGTACTATTTCTGAGCAAAGTATTTGTGAGAAAGTTGTGGCATCCATTTGTGTCATAGTTCTGTTCATCGGTCCTCACTTTGTTCATCTCTGCACATATAAACCATATGGTTGCAAAGCATCCTGAAAGTCTGAATAACTACTGCATTCTGAAGCCAAAGTCTGACCTTTTAGATCGAAGGTACAGCTTTCCAATGTTTTCAACCTTACAATCACTATGGAGACACAGTGCACGTAGATATATGATTCAATACAATTGGGTTAGCATTCTGACTGTACTGAATTGTGTTTTGACTCCACATTCATGTCAGGCCGTTGAAAAAGAAACTGCAATCGCAGTTGCATCAAGTTCCTTGCAATAAGGTAGGTCAGTGTTTAGTTAGTAATAAGTTTCTATAGATGTGAACAATAACTAGTCAGTAACATGATTCCTATGAAAAGAAAAACGAGCAGAGATTTTTACTGAAGCTCTTTTCTAAGACTTTTTATTCTGGTCAGCAACCAATAAACCCTGTTGTACAAAACCTTTTAGGCTTATGCCGAAACCCTCTTGACATCAGAATGCCTCCCCAGGAAATAGAAGCTTGGCGAATTTCCAGAAAAGAAAAACCTTTGAGTTGCTCCACCAAACAGCATGGAGCCAGGTAAATATATTATTTCAGTTGTAGACAACCAGAGAAATAACAAGTCATCAAAATTTCAATGCATAAACATAAACTCAAGATTTGAGAACATCCACAAATCAAAACTCAAGGATAAAGATGTTCTTTGGTTCATACTACAAATTGTCAACTGTAAGATATTCAGAAACTCAGTGAAGTGCAGAAGTAAATTTTATTCAAAATGAGCAACAGAGATAGTTGTATAAGCTAGGGTAAAACAATAGTCACAATAATTTGTACAAGAAAGAATTCTAATAGGCAATAGGTTAAAAACATCCACAGATCAAAACCCAAAGTCTGGATATAAACATATTTGATTCATCGTATCGGAATACCAGCCGTAAGCTATTGAGCAATTCAGTACAGGAATAAATTCAGTTCAAAATACTGACACAGGAATTCTGTGTAAGTAACAATAGCCCTACATCCTTCAACTTTTTGAACTGTTCTTTTGAATCATAGATTCAAGATTGTAATAACGAAGAAGTCACTCTCAAAACAATTCAAAATAACATCAATATTTTGCGAGTCATGTCTTCAAATGTAACTACTAGCATGGAGCAATAATTCAAGGGGATTACTTGTTGATCTCTCAAATTAAATTCAACTATTAGTTTGAGGATGCTTAATGAA
>JASDQU011178899.1:0-23377 GCA_032191745.1 Picea mariana
ATGTGCCACAACCTCACTGTTATGTAGCCTCAAGCTAAACCAACAACTTCAGCAACACATCACAACCGAAAGACCAATACCCATATGCCAAATACCAACAACAAAATACTAACTATATCCTTCAACAAATCTGATATATGCAACAATATTGAACATCCAATACCATCTCAAGAGATCAACTCTAGCTCACAAAACATACCTCAAACAAGATGTGCCATATCTTTCATAAATAGACCCCAACCATGTTGTTGCCACAATTTTTCTGCTGTAGTTTTCCTACCACACTTTTTCTGCCGCACTTTTGCTGCCGCACTTTTTCTGCTGCAAATTTCTCTATCAATAATACCTACCCAAATAACCTTTCACAAAATAGATATTCAATAATATTCAAGTGTGATTAAAATGAAAGAGCCTTGCCTCTTATTTATACTTTCATGTAGCTTCCTCAAGGGGTTACCTTTTAACCATCTTAACCCACTTTCCTTATTTTACGTTTAACCAACTTCTAACCACTTGTCCACTTAGTAATTTCTCCATTAACTTTATTATTTAAATAATTTCTTTTGTATCCACTTTGACTTATAGTACACTCATCACTTCACTTTATTATTTACTTTCTAAAATCTCTTAAACCACTTTCCTTATTTTAGGGAGTTTTCCATTAACTTTATTATTTAAATAATTTCTTTTGCATCCTCTTTGATTTATAGTGCACTCATCACTTCACTTTCTTATTTTAATAATTTCTTCTTTTCAAACACTTTGACTACTTTGACCTTTTAGGGCTTCTAGATGACTCATGAGGGTTCTCCAACTTCACATGGCCATAACTCTCTAACCGTGAGGAGTTATGTAACGTTCCACATACCATCGTAAATGACATGACATGTACTATCCATCTGGAATAGTCTTATCTGCAAATATCTCAAAACTCATACCATTATCCATCCAACAAACTTGGGTCCATTACCCAAACCATTGTGCTAGCGGAMTTTCTTCAAGGGTTGACATCAATGACAACCAACCCATTTAATCAACACCAGTCCCACTGGAGTTTTGGATCAGAAGTCAACAAAAAACCAAAAATGGGGCCTCGGTGATCTAGAAAACAATTTTAAATGCTTTTCCACTCATTGAAAATGGTTTTGCTTGGAAACTTGGTAATGGTCACCGATTCATAATTGGGAAAGACCCTTGGCCAGGGAGTGAAGGCAAACACATACTTTCAGAGAAGCTAATAAAACATTTACATTCTTTAGGTTTTACTCATTTAAACAATTTGGCAGATCATAGTCGCTCCACCTTATGGTCACAGGGATGGACGGATGCAAACAGACTGGGTCTTAGTGAAGAAGAAAAATTTGAACTGGAAAGATATATTTTCAATCTAAAGTCCTCACAGATAAGACTCGCGGACTGTGAAGATAAATTGATTTGGGACTCGTCCCCCTCAGGGATTTATTCCCCAAAACTGGGTTATCTAAAATATAACTCAGATTTAGGCCTTTGAGAGCCTGTTTGGTGGTGGAGAAAATTGTGGAAGGTCAAAAGTCCGTAAAAACAACACTGTTTATGTGGAATGTACTGCAAAATAAGGTTCTGACTTGGGATAACCTCCAAAAAAAAAATTTCTTTGGCCCTGGCTGGTGCTCCCTTTGCAAATCTGGCGGAGAAAATATTTTACACCTCTTTCTAAAGTATAGATTCATCAACAGAGTTTGGAGTGAAACGTCTATATTGTTAGATTTGCATTGTGTTTGGTATGGAAGGGATTTGAAACACTCTTGGATTACTTGGTGGAAAATAAGAGCCTTCAAACATTTAAGAGCCCTTCCCTTATTGGTCATCTGGGGTGTTTGGCTCGCTCAAAATTCCTTCATCTCCAAAGGAACCCCTCCTTCTCCTTAGATCGTAGCAGCCAAAAGTGTTTCCCTACTATCCTCCTTTCTCTCATAGAGTCCTAGACCCTCTCCCAGGCCGCATCAAGAGGTCGTGATTGACAGTTCCTCCCCTTGGGGTTTTTTCGATGGAACTTCTCAACAAAACTTTTGTGGAAGAGGCAGACTCCTCTTTCTTGCAGCTATGCACTACTTTATTATGACTTTTGGTATTGGTCCAGGAACAAATAACTTTTCAGAACTTATGAGCCTTAAACTACTCATTGCCTTCACCATTGAAAATGGATGTTTGTCTTTAAAAGTTTATGGGGACTCTTTAAACGTCATAAACTGGATAAAAGGCACCCAAAGATGCTTAAACACAAGAATCGTTGCCTTGGTGGAAGACATTACTCGTTTGCAGACCTCTTTTGACACCTTTGTTTGTCAACATGTGTACAAGGAAAATAATAAAGAAGCGGACCAACAGTCAAAAGAGGGGCTTAATTTGGCTACAGGACAATGGAAAATAACTGAATATTACAATGAACAAGCATATGAATATATGCATAGACCATTTTTGGATTAAACAACTTTCAACAACAAAGTTTCGTATATTTTGATATGCATAGTATATGCAAACAGTTCTAAATGAGGATCGGTTGAAGCACATACAGCGGTACATGTTCTAGAAAGTTCAAAGAAACATAATTTTTGCGGAAGTAACAAAATGCAGAAGCATTCATGAAATGCAAAAGATAGCATTCAACTACAGACTCCAATGTAACAGAATACACCAATAGGGGTATATACATAATGTAATTTTGTACACCATGATGTAATAAAATTACGTTTTTCTTTCCTTGGAAAAAAAAAGAGTCTTAGTTATAATTAAAAAATGGTTTATAAAAACATTATTATATATATATAAGGTCTTATTTCTAAATATATAATTAGTAAGATTTAATACTAACAACTCAGCATGCATGAACCATAAAAATTGTCATTAATGAGCGAAAGGCTCGAGGAGATCTCCCATTAATACGCATTAAACCAAGATTTGTGGAGGGTTATATTATCCCTTCCGAGTGTTAATTTCAAACATCATGGAATGTCGTTCACACGTCGTCAGGTTGGTGCATTCATGAAACCTCCAATCCTTAATTGTTCTTTGTCATACCCGCCACCTTCACACTTCTAAGTATGCAATAACTAAGCTTTACTTCTAACAACTCATCATGCAACACCCATAGAGATTGTCATTAATGATCGAAAGGCTTGAGGAGATTTCCCATTCACATGCATTGAACCAACATTTGCGGAGGGTTATATTATCCCCTCCAACTGTTCATTTCAAGCATCATCTGGAGCAAACGAACGTTCTCGTAAACTTATGGCACCAACTCGACAACACTTCTATGGAGATACAATGAACATCTTCGGGCGTGAGGACGAGAACTTCCAGTGGTCCAGGGCATATTTTTACTACTCATCCCCTTCCGCCCAGAACGAAGTAATTTGGACTTGTGGAATTGCTCGTGCAAGCTATGTCTTTGAATTTTTTGACTGTAAGGAGCTGGTCTCTTGGTGCACCGATAGATATATTTCAGGCCAAAGAATTATTCCACTACGGGACCACTCTCCTGTTTCTTTTTCACCTCGGCTCTTCCGCAAGATGTTAAGATTGTCAGAGCCAACATTGACGTTCAGAGGAAAAGACTCCAAGCGGTTCCTAAAAAAACATAATAACGGGTTGGACCTCTTGCCCGAGCTCCTGGAAGACCCGACGACAATTCCTGAAGATAACACAAGCTTGCAAGTTAGTTCATTTAGAAATCCATTTTGGGAAATTGCTTGGTTGTTTACAAGAATAACGAGACATGAAACCACAACAAGTATTTTTTGCATGGTTCTTTATATATTGTATTTCACAGTCAAGGACCAAACCATTTTTTATTGGGGGAAGCTAATTTCCATTGAAATATGTTCCCAATTGTCAAGCTTCAAAAAGGAGAAGAAATTTTGTATGTCATCCTACTTGGTTTTCACGATAGCGCATTGCTGTTTGTTTCTAAAACTGTTCATGTCAAAGAAGGTAAACTGGGATTTCGACCCAGTAACCTTCTGGTACCAGGCCTTGTGGAGGCACAAGGCCTCCCACTATTTTTATGAGTTTTTTAATGACTTTGTCTCTATTTTCAAAGATTTATTGTTAGGAAAGGATGCTCCCTGCATGTATGACCAGGAAACCAAGTTTTTGGACAGGAACGGGGCACGTGAATAAATGGAGAATTATAGTGTGATAAGGATTTTTGGCTCCAAGGAAAATCCTTTTTTCCTTCCATGTCACATTATAGACAAAATGTTTGTTACAGAAATAACAAGGCAATACAACTACTGGTTTCATCTATTCCATGAGAAGAGAAAAAAACAGTTCATTCTTTTGCCTTGGAAAGTCAGGGACTTCGTGTTGAGGAACGTCAACAAAATTGACGAATTTGCAGCCCATTTCAATAACTTGAACCTAAGATATGCTGAAAGACTAATAGGGTTCGATCCTAATTAGAACATTTACTTGTAGTTGGCTTCAACAATTCTTTTTTCCAAAGATGCCTGAGCAAAAACAGAGACACTAACGACAACACTCCTTCTTCTGACGCCGATGACCTAGAGACATTGCAAAGCACCACTGAATTGTACAAGCAACAAGGAAAAGGCCCCAATGAGAAGAGTGTTCAATCCTCATATACCACTCCTGAGAGTACGACATCCTGGAGCATCGCTCCAATGACCCACCCCGGTAAGAAAGCAACCCATAATTCTTCAAACGGAGGAGGAGATAACAACCCTCCTCGTGCTAAAATTGATAGTTCTTACAAGATTCCCATGAAGAAGAAGATAAAATATTTTTTAGGGTAAGCGGAAGAGCCCGAAATTGAGAGTGAGAACATGGAACTTGAGATTGATCTAGATAGCATATTCCGCAATGTTGATCAACCCGGGGATGCGATCCAACATAGTCTCCCAATGGAAATAGCTGAGACCGATTTTTTTTACGAAAATGAATCCTTCGTATTCCAGAGTGTTGTTTTTTATAGCGAGTCTAAAAATTTAATTATTGAAAAGAGAGATGTAAGAAAATAAGGAAGGTAAATCTCGTTCAGAGATTAACCTTGGGAACATGCGGCTGTCCCAAATCTCTCGACTTCACCGAGCAACCAGAGTTGCTCTTGATGATTCCATTGGAGGCATTGAGGCCGAGAATTCTAGACTGAAAGACTGAGTCAAGGAATTGGAGGAAGATTTGATTCCTATTCCATTACTTGCCAGTCCTTTAGCAATATCCATGCCTGCCACCCCTGTAGCCAAGTTAAAAGGATCCTCCGGCCTCCTCGCATTGTGTAGAGGCTATGTGGAGAAGAATATCAAGAAAAGAATGGATCTGATTACTGAGGCTTGGGAAACATCACAAAGTATGGCTTCCCTTGGAACGAGGTCGACACATGCTTTTCATGAACATTTGCAGGCAGATTTAAAAAATGAAGAATGTTTCTATTTAGACACGGTCATCCCTTTTGTCATCCATGTCAACAACATGACAAATATGAGAAGAAGACAAGAAGAGATCCCCTCCCAAAACTAGATCACTCAATTAAATGCATGCTGGAAAGAGAAAGTGAAGAACTTGCATCTCATTGTCCAATCATGTGAACAAGCCATATCAAAGAAATAAGAATTATTTAGAAAGATGACCAAAATAGACTTAGTCGGAAGTACCAACGAGGTCCAAGGCCCCAACTTAATCGTCAACTCCTTGCCCTTAACTAAGCAAGCCTTCGATAAACAAGTTGATATTTTTAAGGGGTTGTCTTTAGAAAAGTTTTACAACATCCTTGAATATGGTGAACATGGAAAACTAGCTAGTCAACTATTCGGTGCAAAATGAAGAAATT
Organism: Picea mariana; assembly: GCA_032191745.1. Classification (NCBI taxonomy): domain Eukaryota; kingdom Viridiplantae; phylum Streptophyta; class Pinopsida; order Pinales; family Pinaceae; genus Picea; species Picea mariana. The sequence goes on from JASDQU011178899.1 coordinate 5,831, forward strand.
GATCAGGATCTGTGTAATCTTTCTATCGATCTAATGGAATTAGAAAATGATCTTTTCAACATTAAAATCCAAGATGAGATCAACATGGCCCCCTTGAGAGGCTACATTGAAGAATAGGTCCAAAGGGCAATGGAGAAGCTCGTCGACAAAGGGAAACAAACAATTGGCACGATTCCAGTAGCCGTCGACGACAACAATAAAAAGACATCAGCAAGAAAATAGCAAAGGGGGAGATATGTACCATCACTGTAAGTCTATACTGATCACATCCAGCTTTGTTTATCAATCTAGTTATTTCACCTTTTAAAATATAAATGTCTAGCCAAAGACTGACACCTTCCAATTTCTTCTTTCAGGTCTTGCTCTCTACCATCGCCCACTTCTTCTTTCTACAGTCTTATTTCTTGTACATATTTCTCTTATGGTCCGTGGGAGCCCTAATTCCAGTCTATATGACAAACAAATTTAAATTTCCAGGAATATGTACCAAACATTATTATTTTTTGATATATTTCAAATAAAACTATTTTTATCTCCTTTTATATTTATGTGCTCAATTTTTTTATCTTCAACTATGCTGAATGTCAAGAGATTGTGTTTATTTAATTTGAATGTAACTTTATATATGTCTTGTGTGTTTTATCTTTTTCTCATGCACATTTTTTTCTCCTACTATGCATATAACTTTATTTGTCATGGCACATATAGAAACACACAAGTCACATGATTTATTTAAAGAAGTGACTATGAAAATTGTACTTAACTCTAACCAGTTGGAAGTATACATAAATCATTATCAATGAATTTCATAAATACAATGAAGAGATAAAACATGCAAGGTAGGAATGAAATTTCGAACATAGCAAGTCAGACTACTGGTAAAAAATAAAAGCAAGATGGATTATATACTTTCAAAAACTAAGTGGCTTCAATGACATAATTGCTCTAGAGGCCACGTGTCATTTCCTGCATAGATACCACCTGTGCTTCATGCTACTTGCCACGTCTCCATTGCAGTTTCCATTTTGCTCCGCTACTTTTCCCCCATCCCTGTGCATTTATTACCAATTCAACCCAACAGGGACTACGCTGCCATGCAACACTTGTTTTCTATTGTACTGTTTATTCTTTTTGAATAAACTCTTCTACACTAAAAATTGTTATTATAAAAAGTTATGATCTTCAATGATAAGTATTCTATTGACCCTAAAATTTTATGAATGCAAATCTTCCTATCTTCCTATTGTTATTTTTGTCATTATTTCGCAAGTTGATTGCTATCAAAATTTTAAATTACTTCATTAATTGTGGTTTTAGTCTGGGGGCATAATTTAAATAATTCCAAAAGCAATGATAAAAGTATGTAAACTAACAAACACTTTAGTTAAAAAACAAATTATCACAAAAACCAAATTTAAATAACATCATATAGTATTTGGATCGTTATGAAAAACATCACACTTCATTATAATTATATATTTAGTAATTAAACAATCCATTAATATACAATACAAATAAAATAATAAATTTAATTCAATTTATTTAAAATTATTAAGGATGTCATTTATTAGAAAATTATAAACTATTTTATGAAATACTAATATATAAAATTAATGAAAAAAAATAAACTTCATCTTTATCTTGATGACTCAAATTTCAAGTCTCACAAACTTAGAACTAAACAATATATATAGATTACATCTAATTATATTTAGAAATCTTCACATTAATGTCATTGTAAGCTTGGTTATTAATTTTTAAATTGGTATCGCATTAATATGTTCTTTAAAAACATGTTAGAAAATTTATTTTTCAAATTATAAACCACATTTTATATAATCTTACTTTTGAATCTACAAAATACATGAACATAAACTCAGTTTTTGAATCATCATGTTAACATATCATCAAAAAAGTTCTACTATTAAACATGCATATCAACCATATTATTACTTATAATATCAACATATATTATTAGGATAAACAAGGGCTGCATGGTAGCTTAGTCCCTGCCATGAAGGTTTGAAAATGGTTAAAGATCTAGGCCTTGAAATTGATCCTAGTAATTCCTCTAGATATTGACAATTTGAAAGTGTTAGTTCCTGCAAACCATTTACCAGATCTCCTAGGTCTTGAGGTAATCTTTTCAACTGTGCATTCTTTAGTCTCATTACTTGCAAATTGTTGAGGAATACAATTGGAAGAGATTTGGAAGGAAGGGAAATTTAACTTGAAATCAATGTGTCTAAGTTTTCTTGAGGTAATCTTTTCAACTGTGCATTATTTAGTCTCAGTACTCACGGATTGTTGAGTTGTTGAATACAATTGGAAGAGATTTGGAAGGCAGAGGAATTTAATTTGAAATCGATGTGTCTAAAATTGGAGGGCATCTACAAATTATGCAATTATTGGTCTATAAATATCATACTCAAATCATTAAAACTAATAAAATTGCTAATGATATAGATTTCTAGATATTCCAAGAAAAGAGAAATAACGGGGACCATATATTTGAAGTGAACTTGCCTCGCTTAGATTTTCTAAATTGTCTGGGCTGTAATATAAATGGCTCAACTTCTAGAACTCCTTTAAGTTTGACACATCAAAAGAAAGATGGGAAATTCCCACATTGAAAATAACTAGCTCTTCAAATATTTCTTTGCATTTTCCCTTCACCTCTGTTGACTTTCCAAGTATAAGAACTCTCATAGATCTATACATCAAATATAGTTTTGATGCAAGTATATAGAATGGATCGATGTTCTCACTTGAGCATATGGCTTTGATCTTTTCAATGTCCTACATTATTATTAAATATGGTTGAGTCAGTCATAAGAATCAAGATAGCTACATTTTTTTAAACAAAACTGTATATAATATATTTTTGAGTTGAGAGCTTGCGTACCTTATCTTTTTTCTTATCTAAGAACTTTTCAATTTCAGTTGCACTGGTGAATCCGAATCTTTCTTCCTTCTTGTCGAGACCAATTGCCAAGATGACATTGTGTACCCTTGCAGTCATGTTTTTCACATCTTTGGTAACCAACTCTGTTTTTTCTATGCTGTTCAGTTCAAAATATCCCACAATATTTGAAATTGCTTCCCAATCCCATCCTAAAAAAATGAACAGATATCCAGAAATGGATCTCTCAATATGCAAAAATGTAGTATGATATATCCTTCCCAATCTGACCCTTCCAATTTTTTTCTTTCTCGGACATCACCATGCGATACTTTTTTTGTGCTTCTCATCTGTTTTCTATCAAACTTATAAATCCTGCTGCCACTATGTCACAGAACTCGAGAAATGACCCATACTATGTCATAGAGTTCAAGAAAGGATTAAAACATGTACAAAATTTAATGCCAGCATATAAGCCATTTATTATGTAGTAGATTTATAACACCCTCGTAATGGATGAAGGATAAGTGATTGATTCAAGAAAGAAATTATTGAAAATAATACCAGAGATTGAAGAAATAGACGAGTGTAGATGTCTTAACTATAAAAAGATATTTTGTTATCTAGTAAACTAAAGACGTAATGGAGCATGAAGAGAGTATGTAGATTCTACTGATTTATTAAGTATTGTCAATAATTTTACTGGGGCACGATAATAGAATCATGTAAAAACCAACGATAAAATCTCATCAACAATTTTATATAACCAGGGATAAAATCGCATCAATAGAACTACATATGTCTAGTCGACGATAGTTCGTCTCAGAGAATGTTATCGTATCTGTGTTGGAGATACCACTTATGTCTCTGCTCGACCGTTTATTGACTCTAGTTGACACCTCACCGAAAAAGCGACAACGACACGCCCAAGGCACTTCAGCAGAAAAGAGAGACATACCTTGTCCCCTAGGACCCCCTTGGAACAATCCAGAGCTTGCACCTATAATACATGTTGTGCATATCAGTGTCCTAGCCACAATAAAAAATGTCATTAATTGATTAATTTATGTTAATTAATTTAATTAAACAACCATTAGAAATCACACGATGACCAAATATGTCGCCATCCCTTTGCCAAGTGGCTATCATGTTTTAATCCAGGACATGAAATCACCCATTGCCTAGTTGTTGGTTGTTCTAGCCTTATGATTGTAGCTCCATCTTTCATGTTGAATTTTAGCAGAGTGTGCACTTAGCAGCGAAAGTAAACTATTCTATTGCAATCATAGTTTGGAAATGCATAGTTGAAAAAGGATAACAAACAGATCAATTCTGAGCAACTAGGAGAAAGCCTCTCTTTTTGCTTTCATAGCATTCAGTCAGTACACAATACTACAACTAGAAGTCTAGAAACACTATTTTTTGATAAAATTATTGTGTGTTTTATGGGAATTAAGGTATGGCTATCTACTGCAAGTTTTGGTGTGGGTTGTGGTTTAGGCATAGGCTGAGGACTTGGAGGTGTGTGTCAAAATCCACATCTCTTTATTTACAACATAGAATTCCTCTGCGATTTGAGTTTGAAACTAGTATTTTTTACAACATACAATTCCTCAGTGATTTGAGTTTGAAACTAGTATTTTTAAAAAAATTCAGGGAATTCACTCCAAACAAAGAAGTTCTCACAACTTTTGTGGCTCAGTAGAAATTCATTTATGAGAACCTTGGAATCAAATTATGAACATCGCATGATAGTTATGGCTAATCTTTCTCGGGTTAGCCACAAATAATCATAACACATAATCTTGTTTTTCTCACGTGTATGCATACACACCCTAGTAATATATTTTGAATAACATTAATCTAGCAGAAGTCGACATATTGGAAGGATCCGCAAGAGCCTGGTCAAAATTCCGTCAATTGCATTGTCCCTGATAAAATTGCCTCTCTTCCTTATGTTTCCTATGAGGGAAACAACCCCTGTTCTATCCCAAACACAAACTACACTTGTACACTGTTGTTCTGCAAACTGGCTCTCTTCAAATTATGGACTTTCAAAATCCATACTATGTACTCCCCTCGTCTCACCATGAATTCAGAAATTCCTCCTGCAGATCAGCTCTTTGGGGAGAAAGAAGTGGTGACCAAGAAGACACGTAGAGTGTGCGTGGCTTTCTTAGCTAGATGAAAGGTGTTGTTCATCTTGCAAAGGGCTTGCAGAAGGTGAAGAGCGCATATCCTCTTGTCGTTGTTGTTTTGGCCAATGTTCTAGAGTATCATTGGTTGCAATTGCACATACAGGGTTGCATTGTTTTCCATATTCAACCCATCCACCCATCCAATCAAGTGCAATTCACAATGCCTTACTATATCCTCAATTACTCTATTCTTCATATTTGGGAGGTATTTTCCATTCTTTCCTTTGTCTGCGACTTTTGATACATCCATAGATTTTAACAATGTTATCCTTCCTAAACACGTTCATATAGTTATTAAGAATTTTTTTTTGGGTGGTGGGCAGTTTGACGAGTACAAGAAGATCGTATATCTAGATGCATACATCTAAGTATTTGACAACAAGATGGTATATCTAGACGTATACATCCAAGTCTTTGACAATACTAAAATTCTTTTTGACATGCAAGATGGATATTTCCATGCGGTTATGGATTGCTTCTGCGATAAGACATGGAGTCATACCCCATAATAGAAGATCAAATATTGTCAATAGTGCTCAGATAAGATGTCATGGGCCATGGCCCATCAAATTAGGACAATCACATTCTCCATACTTCAACGCTGAAATGTTTGTGTTTGAGCCTACTGAAGTGACCTTCGAGTGTCTTTTAGAAACTCTCATGAACACTGCCAATGCCCTTCACATAACAGGTCTAGTTCTCCTATCGATTTCAGGATCATGCAGATTTTTGTTTGGTTTACTAGATCTGTCATTGATTGGAGGTTTCTATATGTATTGGAGATTAAAAGTCTACTAAAATTTTGAATAGGTTTTAAGCATAATAACCCTTTTCCAGTGATGCTTCAACCAAGTAAGCTTTCCTACTTTCAGATTTGTCTGTGCTACCTTATCTCTAGCTTGATTTACTATGAAATCAAAACTCCAATACATATTTTTCACCTAACTAAATGCCCTTGGCTGCACTTTGTGATTTTTTACATTCATTCCTGAAACTAGCTTGTATTCCACTATTTTTTCTCCTTTTGTGTTGGCTTAAGTAATTTGTTCTAGCCTAAAGAGTGCCTTTTATGTCAACTGCTTTTTGCTTCTATGGCAAGAAGGATATATTATTTTCTTTGTTATGTGTGTCAAATGAGGCAAATCAATGCCTCTTGTTGCAATTCCTCATTTACAACATATCTACTTAAATATTAATTGCAGTACCTAGGAAACTTGTATACCAATCTAACACTACCATGTGTGACCTTTCTTTTTCCAAAATGCCACCATTTCTACAACAAAATCTTCAAAAATAGTTCAGGACAATTACTTATAGCGATGCTTTGGAAATAATATGTTGATGGCCAGAAATAATCTCTTGATGGTCGGGGACGCAACAGGCCCAATAAATCCTCCATTTTTTTTACGGCTGGGGACACAACAAGCCAAATAAATCGTCCAATTTCTGATGTTTACGTGGGAAATTCAGAAAACAAAAGGTTTGGTAAAGCCGCTCCTCCTCGAGGATACTAACAACTTTTATATAGATATATATTTGTACCTATAAATTGAAAGGTTAAATTTAGGGACATACAGATATATGTTTGTACCATAAATTGAAAGGTTAAATTTAGGGATAGAGAATATAAGGTCGAATACCATGCTTATTATTTTGTCATTGAATCTGTGCCTAAAGATCGACTTAGGTGAATATTTGGCATTGTGCAGGGCACTGGAGTTGTCATTGAATATGTGCTTAAAGATTGACTCAGGTGAATATCTAGCATTGTGCGGGGCGATGGGGAAGGCGGTGAAGGTAAGAGCACTCATGCAAATGGCCACGACCAAACATGCAAGTTTCCCTTGACACAATACTTGAACTGTAGGGAGACCTGGGTAGAGTATGCAGGGAGACCTCGACAGAGCATCTGAGTGTCACAGGGTTATTTGGGATAACATATGTATTAATGCTTTTTATGACATATGTATTAATGATTTTTATGACTGAAGCTCTAATCAGTCACATTTCCCTAGACTTTCACTAGCACCCAAGAATTAGACACTGAGACCCTAAATTCTACAACTAATCATAACCAATCAAAATAGAAACAAGTGAAAATAGCAACAAAGTTGCTTATACCTACCCCTTGAAAATGTTTTAAGATAATAACTATATACTTATATAGTTCAAAGCTAAAATTTTAGTTTAATTCTTATGTAATTAGATATACAATATTGTCATAAATTTAATTAACATAACAAAGAAAGTCATCAAACTGAGGAAATGGAAATATATACAAAGTTGTGTTTGGTTAGATATGAGTTTAATGGCTTGAATTGATATAACAATCAATCATTATATTTAAGTCAAAATCAATATAAAATAATTTATTACATGAATAATTTATTACAAAAAGTTTATTTAAGTGAAAACTTAGGAAATAGAAAAGTAAATAAAGTTGTATTTGGGTGAAAATGACAAAATGCAATAAAATAAAACTTAAGGAAACATGGGTCGACCACAAAATGTTTCTTAGATTTAGATTGAATCAAACTTTATACATATGTATGTGTGTGTGTGTGTGTGTGTGTCATAGATTTGACTTTTCCATTTGCAATTGTGAATGACTTTTAAATTGTGGAAAGATGAATTTCAAAACTCTTAATGTAATGACCTAACAAAAGACAAAATTAAAAAATAAAATACAAAAGTGATGATAAATTATTTGGTTGGAAGAATATTCTAACTAGCATACCCCAAAGCGGGGAAAGGGAACGTCGAATGGAATCAAGATAGTTACATTGTTAAAAGCTGAGGTATTTTGGATGGGTGTATATTTTTGGATGGTTTATGATGAACTAATAGAGGTTTATTCAACTGGATCAATGTGCTTCATATTCATTTCTATGTGAGTAATAATCATGTGTCTATATTTACATTCCCAACTAACTATGATGAGAACCTAAACATAATGGTGATGTGTTTGTAGATCTCATTTGCAGCTGAAGGGTTTGTTCTGTAATGTGTTTGTTTGTAGGTCTTTTCCTTCTTTACCTAAATTGACAATAGAGAATATAAATCTTCTTCAAATTAATGTAGATTAAACGCAAAGCCTTGGGCTTGGAGACCCGCGTTAGGATGCTTAATCTTGTGTTCCTTTTTTAATCTGAACTTTGTGTCATCAATGGTAGAGAATGAGAGGGTGTATATGTTGCCTACTTTAAAATAGAATTCTTCAGAGAACTGATAGTTGTGGCTGAGATTCAAAGGTACATCACACTCTGCACAAGTAATGGACAAACACAAGTTTTGTGGTTGTGTTTTAGTATTTTGGGTTCACCTTCACCCTTCTGCAAATGCCAATGAAAACATGAATGATGATCCTTATCAACAAAATGCATTAAATTTGTATGTTAGTGACATATAGTCAAAGCATTAAAACTATTCCCAATAATAGTTTCTGCTTAAAATATAACTATTTAAGTGGATTATCTAATCTTACAAGGAAAGGAGATAAAATTGCCAACTAAAATCAAATAATGACTAAATAACAATCATGTGAAATGTCAATATTCCATCAATGAAATTCCTTCGTCCAACTAATCATTACCATTCCATCAATGAAATTCATTTGTCAACACAAATAACACATATTAATCATTTATTTATTTATGTTGCGTTATAAAGAAGAGGAGAAATAAAAAGAGATAAAAAAAACTCAACGAACATGCCTACTATGCCCTTGAATCCAATGGTATTCGCATCTTATGAATTGTATCCCAACAAGTTGCATGGAAGCACGGTAGATGAAAATCACTCCCCTAGCAATGTGTCAACAAACAAGGAAAACGCCAACAATTTTCCTTCCTTCGAGTGAGCTTCAAACAATAGGTGGGCCCATTCCATCTTCAACTATATTTGATAGTTGTCAAAGGTGGCCATAAATATACCATCCCTTACAACTACCTCTCCAACTAATATGGAAAGCTAGGACATAGAAGAGAAGTTACATGACTGTAAATTTCCGATTGAAATAAATGCAAAAATACAACCCACACAATGTCCAACTTATGGACCATTTGGTCTTGAATTTGAATATGAAAAACTTGAGACCGTTTCTTCGAAGGATTTTCCAATACACCATCTTTCTGAAGCACTAGTTATCAAAAGGAAATCTCGCAAGGATCTAGATTCACCTGAACATTTTTTAATCCATGAAATAAATGTTAGTGTGGCTTTGTAATAATTATGAAGATGTACCACCGACAGGTTTTCCTTCTTGTAGACAAGATTCTGATGAAAATACAATTATCATAGATTGACCTACATACGGTAATGAGAAGAATTTATGTTAATGGAGTAACTCCATTTCATTTGTTAGTCCATATGGGATTAATGGTGCCTTAAACCAACATTGTACCAGATTGTCAGTCAATTATGTGATTTCTTTATTTGGCTTCTCAAGTAAGTTATGTAATTGTGGGAGCCAAAATAAACTTAATGACGGAATGGAGGGAGGAATCTCATTTCATTGCTATCATTTCCTCCGGGGAAGGGCGAGAGGAATCTCAATCGTTGCATTATGGAGGTAAACTCTGGAGGTGGAATTTTGATAGTTGTCGTGGAAGGGCGAGAGGAATCTCAATCGTTGCATTATGGAGGTAAACTCTGGAGGTGGAATTTTGATAGTTGTCGTGGATTCTTGGGGGATAAAAAATTGACGTGACATGTAACACAAACAAATTTACTAAAAAATTACAGAGATATGCATATCAAACATGAAACTCTAGTGGGAGCACCCACACCAGTCCACTCCACCATTTGAGCACTTGAAGGGCCAAAATGTCTATATAAATGCAGTTGTTTATATAGTTGTACCTATCTTTATTTTGCCAGAAGTCAATGGGAGTGGAAGGCTTAAGCTGATTTCCAAAATTTGAATGGCGCAAAGAATTTGTAGACCTAAATCCGGGCTAATCCTTGTGTTTTGGATTCCTCAGATCACGAGAAAGTTAAAAGAAAAGAAAAGGAGAAAGTAAGCAATGAAATGTTAAGTTCCAAAAACATCGTCAATATAATTGCATATTTTAATGGTTAAGAAATTATTGTCTTTTAATTCATTTTATAAACAACCAATCGATGTACCTGGGCATAGACCATTTTTCCTCTTGCCAATGCTTCTCCATGAGACTCGCCCAAGAGAAGCACATGTAAAAGAGACAATGTCGAGCCCTTTATGGGTAGTCTTGGCTCTGCTCTGCACCAACAGTTTCATTGGTAAAGGAATTAGTGGTATACAAAGTGAAAATAGAAGTAGTTTCATGAGTACAAATATATCTATGAAGCGTGCAGGAGGAAGAGTGAAAGGGTTCCATTGAATGTAGACTTCCATCGATCTCTGGAGGACAATCTCATTACCATTGGGATCCTCTTCCCTTCTGCAATTATCTACACTAAATAAAGGAGCCTTGGACGTCACACTTGCCATGGACTCCCTTGAACCTGAAGGATGAGTGACTTTTGTTCTTCCATTGTCTGCTCCGACATCAAATTTGCCACACCAAATTTGTAGTCTCCAACTTTACTTTCCATTGAGGAGAAAATCGGCATGTAGTTTAGGTTTTTTGAAATGGAATGACCAAGTTGAGCCCTTTTGTGGGCAGTCCCAGAAAAGATGGATGGCCCTGCAAATGACAAAGTCTATACAAAAGGGCAGATTTTTGTAATCGATCATCCGCACCCTATTCTGACTCCCCCACCAAAAAATGATATCCTCCGACAATATTTCTATAATGGAAGCTTAGATCTCAATAGAAGGGATACATGTTCGATTTAGGGTCTTCTGCCAAAAATCGTAAAAACCCTAAAGACTTCCATAACAAACTCATGAATTTTGGGTCCAAATATGGAGTGGAAATCCTGGGAGTTGAGCCCATAAGATGAATTTGTCCTCACAACCCTCATTGAGTCGAAATTTCAAACAAAAGCTGCAAAACTAACTTCGAAAACTCGGGATCACACTTTCTGCTGCAGAACTAACTTCGAAGACTCAGGATCACAATAGACCATAAACAAGCATACAGATTCAAAAACGGGTTTGATCTCCACTGGTGAAAAGATTTCTCACCACATAGATTTGAGCCGAGCAAAATAATAATTTTAAAGTGGATTTCGTTCTACTTTCAAAACAAGAATTCCGACCAAACTTGACAGAAAAATTCGAATACAAGGGCTTACCCATTATGGACTCCTTTGGGAATTTAAACATGTAATTCAACATACAATTTATACAATTGACATCGTTCAAGCTGCCCTTCAATTCATGCTGTGCATTTTTGTAAGAAATCTAGTAGATGACCACCTTTACCTTCTTTTGTCGTGGGATGGAGGCGGTGTCAACGAGTATTGTTGGGTCCTTACCAATTGGATTACTTGTCCGAGACAGACCTGAAAAACCACGAGATGGATGGGCAACGAAAACTGTGGATAAAAACAAACCAGCATAGAAATGAGCACAGATATCAATGTTTGATACGTCTTGGACAGAAGATGATGAAACGCTAAAAGTAACGAACCCTTAAAATAACGCCTTCGACAAGTGGAGTTTGCATATAATTTAAAAAAATTTCAACAGAATATATATATATATATATTAATTAAAATGAATTTAGATGATTAAAAAAAAATTGTGAATAATTTTTTAATTTTTGTAATAGAATAATTTTTGTTTGTTTGTTAATTTAGTCTAATCTGTTTGACTGTAGGTTTCAAATTAATAACTTTAACAATACAAAGTGACTTAACAATACACTCCGTCACTCACTATCTTACACTTTAAAAATTATAACAAAATAATTTTAATTTAATAAATAATTTTAATTTAATAACAAAATAATTTTTTTAATATTTAATAATAGATATCATTTTTTTTATTTAAAAATTAAATTTATATAATTATTTAATTGCTTTAATTTAATTTCTCTAAATCCAACTAACATGGTTTGTGAATAAACTTAAAGTTATATCTAAGTAACAATTTTGCAACTTCAACTAAAATTATAAAAGCATATAAAATAATATAATGAATTTATTTAAATCCAATTATCATTATTTTAAATTAACTCAAAGTTCTATGTAACTAAGTACCTATTTCAAAAACTTAAAAAATCATATAAAATAATAAACATCAAATATTAATGAATTTATTTAAATCTTTTGTGCAACATCAAATTAATTTCAAAAACTTAATTAAAATTAGAAACCATATAACATTATATATTAATGAATTTATTTAAATCTTTCAATAATTAAATATGCAACATCAAATTAATTTATTGTATTTGAATTAAAATTAAGAAATGAAAAGGTGAAAAACCAAAAAAGTTGTATTTAGTTAGATATATAACATTTAATTTAATAACCATAACCGGACCAAAGTCAAACCCAACCATTTTTGTATTTTAGGAGGTTGTTATAATTATAAAATATTTTACAAATTTTGTATTTTAAAATTAATTTTTTTTATAGACAAATATTTTATATATTAAATAAAATTTAAATATTAATATTTTACCAATTATAAATTAAAAATATCAAATTTTAAAATTTAAAAAATATTTTTAAAATAAATAAATTTAATATATATTATATAATTTTAAAAATAAATTTAATACATATTATATATATTGGAGGAGATAAAAGTGTCTCTAGAGTTGAGGGTTGTTGCAATAAGAATGTATGAGAATGTTATTGCTAAGTTTAAAAACATTGAGGGTTTATCAAAAGAGATTAACTACAATATTGGAGTCAAACAAGATTGTCCCTTGTCCTATACCCTTTTTGGCATATACATTGATAAGTTAGAAGATTGCTTGGAAAAAACAGGTTGTGTCAGCCTTACTCTCATTGGTATAGTCATCAATCTTCTTACCCTCAATGTTGTAAACGAGATCATTATTAAAAAATGAAACATTCAATGTCCCATCTACGCCTCCCAATATGTATGAAATCATCAATGTGTTGATCAACCATGTTGGAGAGGTCCTCCACAAAATCATCTATATCATTGGGACTAATCACTTCTTCATCTTCATGTGTAGGATGAAATTAAGGATAGACAACTTCATCTTCATCAAGCGAGAGAATGGATGACGATGTCTCATCTGTGTTCTCAACATGTTGCACTTCATCGGAACCTTCTTCTTGGAAAATTTCTTTATGGACACGTTCTTCAAGCACTTCTTCATGATGGTCCTCAACTTCTTGTTCCTCGATTGTATTTCCATGATTTTCAATGGGTTTAAAAAAGGAAACTGCTCTCAAATTCTCAATCAAATCCAATGAAAGTATTTATTTCCAAAAAGCATCCTCAAGGTCCTGAATAATATCTTCAAGTGGTTGGGATTTCGGTCCACAACACTTGAGAAATTCTTGAGTGAAGATGGTTGCAGAGGCTAATCCATTTGGGATGTAAGTATGCTTGATCAAGTTTTGTTATTTCTTATCTAAAGATAGCAATAACAATTGCGTCAGAACATCATCCTGGGTTATTTCATGCAAACCAATGTTTTCGGTAAATTGAAAACATGTATAATGGATGAACATGGATCACCATCAAATTTTTGGATATCATTCCAACTTTTAGCCAAACATTCATCATATACTTCCATGATACATCAATGGAGTTGTCCGATGAACTCTATGAAAGGCTCATAAAAAATTACAAGGAAACTTCCCTCAAATGGAGTCGCTAGACAAGCTAGAGGTAAAGGCTTTGGGGTAGACTTTCCAAGTGTCGTTATGGGATTGTAAAGGATTCAAAATCCTCCTTGGAAACAACGCCAAAAATGTTATCGCACAGTTTGTAGTTTGGGAAAATCCCAACCCAAGCAACAAATGTGAGACACAACTAGGGACACCTATCACTATCATCTCAATAGATATCCCCGTCCTTTTAGTGATAGAAAAGTTCAACACAAGGGAGGATTCCCAGGTGACCCTAGGGGGATTGCAAAGGAGAATTTGAGGAGACGAATGGAGCACCCCTATAGGTCAATGAAAGGTTCTAGGGGCTTGATGGAGGATGAGTATCAATCAAGGGAAAGTTGCCAATGAAGAATACCTATGAAACAAATGTTAGACAACCAAAACCAGGACAATATATGATGAAAAGAACCCTAGAACAAGAGGGAAACATCAAGTTATGTTTGTTGTTCCAAAATTTGCAGCATACAACAATGATATATTAGAAAGAAAAGAGTTACAACAACTGCAAATTAAACCATCAAATCAAGTATACGATATTGGATAACAATGCTAGCAATTAGTATGCAATCTTCCAATGTTTAAACCAAGATTTTGATAGCAGAGGAGGGTTGTTAAAGAGTGTTATATGCAAGTATTTATGACAAACCAATGTATGTAGCAAACTTTTGCTACAAAAATAAGTTCTAACAACTGAAAGTGGAAAAAGAGTATGAGAGAGTAAGCTTGTTGCAACCCTAATGGATGTAGCTTAATATTTGTTACAACAACACAATCACTTAGCCAATCAAGATGCCCTTGGAGAACGAGAGAGCCTAAATCATGTAAGATTCAAATCCAAACTTGAACAATTCAATCTCTCAAATTTCATGTTTACCAATGCAACAATATACAATATCTAATCCAATTAGTTCCTTGTCTATTGGGTTAATGGAGTCTTTTGCTTATAAAACAACCAAGAAAACAAGGAGAATAAAATGTTTATTTGAGAATTAAACCCTTATAAATCCAAAGAAGACACAAAACCTCCAAATCGTCTAGCTTAGAGTCCAAGTTTAACTAGGATTTGATAATCTTCTAGGGGTGTAAACCCTCTTAATCCCTAGAGAAGATAAACCCTACCAAGGTCTTGCTACAAGAGTGTAAACCCTCTTACTCCTTGTAGCAATCCTTGAGCCCTTTCAATGACAATAGAAAAAAAAATCATTGATGGAGGGTGTATCCCCTTATACTCCTCTTAGGGTTTGATAGTATAACCTTGAATTTAAGAAGAAAAAACACAAAATTGTAGAAATTCCTTACCTAATCCAAGAGATAGCATGCGAAACCCTTACTTATCAAAGAAATTACAACAATTTTCCAATAAGAAGCATCCAAGAGAAGTCACTAGCCTTTATTCCACCAATAAACAAGTGTAGCATCCACAATGACAAGAAAGAAGAGAGAGTGAATTGTCAGAGAGGGCTGAAATTTTAGTCCTAGAGTAGTTTTCCAGGTGATGAGTTATGATTTGTGACAAATGACTTGCCTCATATTTATATGAGGAAAACCCAAGTCATGTTTGTCCACTTTACAATTAAATCCACGATTTTAGGCTTAAAACCTAAGTTACAATGTTTAATTAATAGATGGATTTGTTCTTCTGCTAACATAGGCTACAAAATGACCAAAAATAACAAAATGATGGGACATACGCTCATAAAACTCTCTTCCAAGGTGGCACGTGCAAAGAAAAGCCTCTAAAGGCTAGGATATCATGCTAAAAATGTGCCATGTCATCCCCAAATCAAGCAAGAAGGTGAGGCTTCAAGCCCACAACACCACCAAGTGCACCAAAATGACCAAACGTCATCCCAAATGTGTGACGTCAAGCTCCCCAAGAGAGATGTTTTGGCATAGGAGGGTGGCATCACCCCTTATTTACCATCCTGGACCTCATCCATGTGCTAGGTTAGTCCTCCAAGGTGCAGTGTTCACCATTCTAGGCATTTAATGAGTGGGGCGCAACATCCATCCAATGGGATTTCAAGTCCCAATGAAGGTCCACATGGCTTAGTTTCTCCATGAATAGCTTTCACCAGGCAAGGTCTTGCAAAGACAAGCAAATACGCCCTCCAAGAGTCCACAAGTCACATTTATCATGCCAAGTAAGCCACATTTAATAAGAGAACCACCCAAACATGTGCATTAAATCCACCCCTTTCAAATTAAACAAATACTCAAAGACCTTATAATTTTTTCCAAATTCAGGTATGGGAGGGTTGTCATGGTGACCTATTGGGTAGGACAATCCCCAAGTGAACGAATGTTTCCCAAGAATACCCTCTCTAGGCCATGTCGTGAATACGAGGTGGATGGGGGTAGAAATTTTTAGCATGAGGTCCCTGACATATCAAGGGCTCGTATTTTCTCATTTATGGGTGCCTTTATGGAGGGTGTGTTGCATCCCTTCGTTTGCAATGCAACATTTTTCCAAGCCCTTTATTTTCCTTTTATTTTTATGGTTTGAACATTGAGTGCTATGTGCAAGGATAGAAAAAGAGCACCACAATGTCACTTGAAGTTAGAACACATTGAGTTTCATATGCACTGGAAATTAAAAGACATCGCAATGTATTCCCCCATCAAGCAAGACATTTTATTTATTTTATTTTAAAGGTCCTTCCTTTTTCTTTTATGGAGAAGCGTTTCATTGCTATCGAGACCTTAGGGAGAGCATCTAGAAGGATAGATTATGGATTTTTACTTTTGCAAAATCTAGCTACAACAACTCTGGGCCTTTATCCCCTTCTTCACATGAAATGAGGTAGAAGCCCTTCTTGGGGTCAATGAACCAGAAACCCAAAATATGAGGAAACAAAGGGGAAAATGTATGAAAAGTGGTAATAATGTGCGGGAGTGGCACGACGACCCTTCAAGGAGACCCCACCGAGGTGAAATAAGACAAAAGGTATAATTTCCAAGCAAACATTCCATAATCAATAAAGGACCCTTTGCAACATGCTTAAATGCTTCAATTACTAAAGTGACAATTACCATGAGACTGGAATTGTTACCTCATGAAGCAAGACCTGATGTCCTTTCTGGGACAGGCTAGTGTGTCGAACGTTGTTATGCTACTGACAATGGATGGTGATGTGTGGTGGAGAGGAGAGGATTTGTCTGCTCAATGTGGGCTCAGTTGGTCATCTGCCTCTCAGTACTCCATGTCTTCTACCTGCAGGCCTCGAGACATCATCTCCTTTACCCATAGGCTTGGGGCGGGGGGGGGGGCGGGGTAACAATCAGGAAAGTTTAGAAGTATTGATGACATACGTCAAAGACACAATATGAAAATAGTTGCAAGGGTATGTGTGGAGTTGGATTTGGGGGATTTCCTACCTAATAATCTATAAATTATACCAAGACATTGAAGTTACCATTAAACTCTTGATCATGTACTTGTATCCCCTTTAGATGCTCAAATTTTCATCTATATGTAGGTCCACTGTGTTAAAGGTGTGGAGACTTGAGATTTGGTGATCAAATATTTAGTGGAAGGGGAGGTTCACCCCAAAATACATAGTGACTTACCACCCAGGAAGGGGCTTGGAGATTAGGAGAATGATAGTTTGAAATTGTCTAAGGAGTTTACTTCTTAGGAATCATCGAACAATTAGGTAATATGTTGTTATGAGCATAAAATTGAGGGCTAAGATATAT
>JASDQU011178900.1:13808-31855 GCA_032191745.1 Picea mariana
TGTTCACTCAAAACATTCAACTCTCACATAGTCAACAGGAAGTGCTCTGTCATAGTTCAGAGAAATTCATTACATTTCATCACTAATGAATCTTCTTCAGGATTACCAGGTTAAATTACACATCTCAACCATATCAACAAACACATACATGATTGAACACTCTCAAGCTTCACATAGAGTCCATTTTTTATAAATACCTGATCAGCAAGGTCATAAATTAGCTTAGAATCTTCACCGTACTTTCCCATCAGGGTCTCTCTCAACTCAAAAACCGGAGTATCAAGGGCCACAGCACCATGACGCTCGAACACCCCTTCAATTATCTTAAATGCTCTCTTTCTTATGGCCATTTGTTCTGGTGTGAAATCACGGGTACCCTGTCACATTTATCAATTCAAAGCTGCCAAAATAAGCATGGTAAAGAAAGAGCATTAATATTCCCCACAGCAAGTACCCCATTAAGAGAAAATCATTACTTAGGTCATGGAGAAACCCGTATGAGTAAGAATACTATCATACTACTCACTGGCAAAACAACAATTTCAAAATGAGAAAACTTCCGCTGCAATAAAGAAAATATCTACTGCAAACAGCTCAAACCGAGCTTCACAAGCATCTAAAAAGCAAACAGTGTGAATCATGGAGTTAAATTCAGACTACTAGACACATAACTCTAGTATTATTTCGTAGGATTAAGAACTGAAAATTAAAAATGGGACCAGTATGAGAACCCCAAGAAACTGCAAGTGGTTTAAAGAGTGAATTTCCATTGCATGAATGGTAAAACATTCCAATCATGTTCGCAAGCATCATAAGACAATTTACCAAGGACTTACATTCTATAAACATATCAACTGAAAGCTATCAAAATAAGCATGTGGAAGCATATGGAAGTAATGAGAAGAACATTGATATGTCCCACGAAAAGTACATCATTAAGAGACAATCACTACATAGCTCAGGTTAAAACCCCTCTGCATAAGAATACTCTTATATTACTCAATGGAAAAACAATAATTTCAGACGAAATAACTGAAGCTGCAATAAAGAAAATAACTACTGCAATCAGTTCAAACAAGTTTCAAAAGCATCTAAAATGCAAACAATACAAATCATGGAGTTAATAAACCTTCGTGCAAAATCAAACTGCTAGACAAAAAATTCAAGTACTTATTTGTGAGATCGAGAAATGAAAATAAAAATTGGACCAATATGAGAACCCTGAACCTCCAAGAGATTTAAAGAGAGAGATTCCACTGCATTAATTTTACAAAGTTCAAATAGTGTTTGCAAGCATCATAAAAGACAATTTACCAATCATGTAGCTAAACAACTTGCAGAGTCAAGCAACTAGGACTTAAATACTATAAGATTGAACTGAAGTATTCAAGTAAAAACGGATACCATTTGACTATCAACAGTAGCCACAAACCTAGCCATGGTTCTTCGCAGAAAAACAGGGAAACACAAGGGCTAAAGAGAAGCATCTATAAGGCAGCAGAGAGAATGCAATTGCATGTTAAAGAAGTCGTTGCAGGCATAACAGAGGATTGTCTAGAGGGGTTTGCGGTAGCAGAACAAAGGTTGACAGAACAAGTGGCTAAGCTGAACCAACAGCTGGAAGTTCACAGTATAATCCCAGAGTTCACCCTCAAAGGGCAGGGAGTTAAGAAGCAGATGGAGATGGACCACAACAAAAACAATGGAGACCACTGAGAAGCAAATCAATGTCACTGAGCACGTCCATCAGATCAACTGACTTCATATCTAATCTATATAGTATTGTGGTTTTATATCTCGCAACTTTGCTAGTAAAAACAATATTAGTCAGGCTGGCATTTCAAAAATCTCCTCCTTTCTAGTGGAAAGCCAGCATTTTGATTTGATGACAGAATAGGTTAGAGATTTGCTATGAACTAAAACAAGCAGATTCAATGCTTTCATGTAATTATTGGTCTTAATGAAAGAGACTATGAGGAACAGATATCAAGATTTCTGAGGAAAACTTCATATGCTGCACAGTTTTGTAGCTCCGTATATTTTGTTGATAGAAAAAATTTACTTATCAAAAAGAAACAGTAGTCACAAACCTTGGGAATTTTGGGTAATCTTCTAGTTTCATTGCTTTCTAAAATTGTCTTCATAGTCTCTAATAGCATCTGAAGTTCTGAGTCTTTCGGATCGAGGAACAAATCCAGTTCCTTTGCCCACTCATCCGGAGAAACATAAACTTGAGTAGGTGTATTACCTAGGTGCAATCTCTTTTGAATAATTTGAACAATGAGCTGCCTGACAGTAGCAGTTCCTTTCCCCAAACCAATTTCCTGGTTCCCCTTCTTCTTCTTCTCGCCTCTCGGCTTCCCCTTGTTTTCATGCACCTTCGTATTATTTTCCTCTACGCTTCCCCCTGCATCGTTGCACTCTTTAAGAGCAACATCCTGGGCCACAATTTCACCCGGGAAGTTCTTCTCTGCAGTTCTACCTGCAACAAGCTTTTCACGCAAACTGATCAAAGAGAGTGCACAAACTGCCTCACAGGCCAGAATTCTTCTTGTCTCTTGCAACAAGGCAAGAACATCACTGGCCACTAGAACTCCATCCGACTCACGTTCAGAAACAACCTTAGAGAATATCGATTGCACTTTATCGTTTAAGGCATCTGAGTAAGCGTACTGCCGCAGAAAATGCTCATCCAGCTTCACAGCACTGTCAAGGTTGTTAAAAACGCTAACACTACGCTCAGCCCTGCAGAAGCCATTCGCTCCGACCGCCTGCAACGAAACAGCAAGTGACAAAACCGCCTGCTTTAAATCCTGAAGCTGCACTGCTTCACCTGAACCCTGCTTAGTGCCAGTTTTCTTCTTACCGTAAACTGTGCTGTTAACTTCAATCCTAATCTTGTTCTGCGACAGTTTAACAACTTCTCTAAGGCATCCGTGATTGTAAGGGATAGCGAAAAACGCAGAGTCTCCATCAAACCGTAAATTCTTAGGGTTTGCTAGTTTCGAGCAGAACAAAAGCGTGCGCATATCACTGGCGACGTCGTTGTCCGCCTTGTTTGAAAAGCCCTCGCTTGAAACCTCTAGATCAAAAGCCTGCGTGTTAATTTGCACGG
The DNA here is from genome assembly GCA_032191745.1 of Picea mariana. NCBI lineage: Eukaryota > Viridiplantae > Streptophyta > Pinopsida > Pinales > Pinaceae > Picea > Picea mariana. Next base: position 16,924 of record JASDQU011178900.1, read on the forward strand.
CTTCACAGGACAAACCTGCTACAGCATCTACAGTAACACACAAAGCTGACGAAGTATAAACGGCGAGCGCGCTAATTCCAATGGTAGCCGGAAAACACACCTCCATGACCTCAATTTCCTCTGCCGTAACAAAGAAATCCTCCCTTGATATTCTCGCAAAACAATCAACCCTGAAATCGTCTTTAAATCTGTAAATTGCTTCCACAACCGTGTGCACAATTGCAGAATCCGATTGGGGCAGCTTCAGAGCTTTATTATCGTTATTATTCAGAATATATTCAATAAAGAGTGGGATAACCGGACGGATTCGAGCCTTCGCTTGCAGCAGCTTGTTTACAAGCACCACGAGTGCAGCTCTGGCTTCCACGTGGGTTAAATACGGGCCGTTTCCGTTCGCATTTTCGGTGAGATTTTCGTTTGAATTTACATTTGCAGGAACGATTGCTTGAGCAGAAGCAGATTTACCTGATAGTTGAAAGAGTCGCTCCAAGGCCGACGAATCTAACTGTAGCTTAGAGAGTTCGTGTGCGACACTGTAAATCGCTTCTGCAGACAAAGCCGAGCCCTTGCTGCCCACCACAACGGTTGCCATTGATGGAAAACTAAAACCCTGTTTTTCGAGGTTGCCCGGACTGGAACCTGTGACGATCAATGGCAAACTAAATCCCTGTTTTTCGAGGTTGCGTGGAATTGAACCTGTGACAAGATGGGCAAGTAATGTTGAAGGTGATCCGGCAAACTTCTATGTTTTTAGCTTATGTTTTCACTGGGAAAATTGTATTGCTCGTTGAACAAAATGATATGAGACTCGGTGAACTAATTAAAAAAGCATTCGTTAGTGAATCGTGGAGAGCAAGTTATCGCAAGGGAGCGGAATATTTTGAAGTGTAAGACGCGATATATTTGATTATACGAACAAAAAGGACTTTGAAGTGTAAGACGCGATATATTTGATTATACGAACAAAAAGGACACTTTGGTATGGATGTTAGGCTGGTGCAAACCATATGCAATATGTATCTTGCACTTAATGTTTTATATGATGGGATATATATTTATTATATGAAATGTTAAATGTTGTGATGTGAGATGTATATTTTGTATGCGATCCTAAGATGTGGGTGGTTGGATCCAAAGTTAAAGTACTTGATAAGAAAGTAAGGTTGAGGTGTGGGTTGTTGGATTGTAAATATCTATACCTCAAAATGTAGAACATTTTAATGCTTTAGAGCGAGTGTTTATAATTTTGGATCCAATGACCTACATTCTAGTGTGTAGAGTATTTAATGCTAGGTGGTCGAGTGCTTATCATTTATCATTTGATTAAGTATCTTCGTGTCAGTGCATAATTGTTATAGTATGAAGAGGAGAAAGAGTAAAATACACCCCAACGTTGAGTGATTTAAATGTTATAGTATATCAAGTGTAATAGTGTTTTTTGTTTAAAATTTGGCAAAAATCATTTTGGATCAATGAAATTGCAAATATCAATCATTGACATTGCAAAATCAAATTGCAATAGGAGGTATTTTAGGATTAATGAATCTATTTTTACATTAAAAACAACGATTTCAACAATCCAGTACTACATTTTCAACAAAGATTTTATCGTTGGATTCCAATGATAACAAACCAAAAAAAGTCAAAATCATAAAATATGTGGCATGGTATGTAGTAATGTTGGTGAGTTGTATAATTAGAATCTATATGTGATACGAGAGTTAGGACATGTCAGAATTTTGGAGGGGAATCTAGTGTACACCTACAATGTATGGCTAATTGGTAATTCACAAGCAACATAGAGATTCTTTGATCGATTTTATTATTGCCTTATAGTATGGGGTGCACTGGAAGCGGGAGCTGTCTAATTTTGTAGTAAACTTTCCTTTAGCTATCAAAATCCAATTATGTATGAAGTTAGATTTTCCAACAATCTAGAACTTTAACCGATTTTGTTACAATCTAGGTCAATTCAAAATTGGGAAAAATCTCTAGGAGCATTGTTCCGCCATACACATAATTCGATCAATGTGGAACTCTACTCATACCTGAAATTTCTATCGAATTGTTATCAAATTTGTGACCAAGAAGAGGGTCTTTTGGCTACAAAAATAGCTTACTCTGTGAAAAGGCATCATCTAATCTTGTCACAAACTTCCCTCCATTTGCTAGTATTCGACAATACATGAGATCAGAGCTTCATCAATATAGAACTCTTGATCCAGATTAGATCATTATATTATTTTTCAGGTATCTCGATGCTTTCAAAGTGGAAAAAATTGGAGGAATCAGCTTGCAGGGTCATTTTAGTGGTAGGTCGCAGTGTGGAAAATTGGTGTCTGGAACCTTCCATAATCATTTTGATTTTGGGGATTCTAGTGTATAAGACTTATGCACACTCCCTTAAAGTTGTTCTACAATCTGAGACCTTTCCAACGGTGTAGATCGTGCATCAATCGGAGTTCATATGCAAAAGTTATGCCTCCCACAAGTTGACCTATCATGTTAACCACCACGGTACGAGAGGATGCCATGTCAACTCCCATTACTCATATATATATGGGGCTAGTCATGTGAGGAATTTCAAGAATATTCTAGAAGGTTCAAAACCCTACCACAAGTGAGGGTTGAGGAAGTCAAAAACCTACCCATAGATGGTTATCAAGCCATGTTAAATATTGTGCCACTAGGAGGAGAAGGGGTTCCATTCTATGTTATTGTATTTTGTTCTATATCATAGCAGAACAACTGGGAGTAGGAAATTAGAGAGCATAACAGAGGGGATTAATGTTTTGTAGCGGCCTAAAAGGCCACGGGTCTCAGGCAACTCCATAGAGAGTGTCTTCTCCTTTGTACTTGCATTATTTCCATACCAGAGAAAAGAGAGCAGAGCAGCCTCACCTTCTAGCTGAGTTTTCTCCCGTAAGGGTTTCCCGGGGAAAATCTTTGTTTTTTTGTAATGGTGTGTAATTGTATTTTATTGTTCTCTATTTTTTATGCATAAACAAAAAAATAGTAACTAAATATTCTGGAATCTAAAGGAATTTAACCTTTATAGTGTAGATTTTAGTTTTATTTATCAGATATGTTGTGGTGAACTCTTCCAGTGGAATATCTTTAGGGTCCCTATTTTGATGTATTTGGTACAATCTATGGGATCTTGTTTTGATTATTTACTTTGTCATTTACCCGTCCTATTATCATGATGACATGTATTTTGTCATTTTGTCTTCAAAGTGGATCTTTTACTCAAAGGTAATTATTTTAGCTTAAGTATTGCATTTTTGTTGATGGTTTGGTAGTTGCGAGAAGTATTTTCCTCCTGGACAACTTTTCTTAGAAAAGAATAAGATTCCAAGAAGTCAAACGAAGACAATTAAACAGTTAAAGAACACTTTGGAAAAGAATAAAGTAAAATATAAGACCACAGAAGAGAATTTGGCCCACAAGAAATAATAATAAAGTGGAAATATAATTTATAGCAAGAGAAGTTAGCCCACAAAAATAATAAAGACCCATAATAAGAAGTTGGCCCTAGACAGACACTAATCTGGGTCAATTCATTTGTACAGTCAGGCAATTCTCCTTCTGCAGTGCGCACTGGGCAGTTGCAGCTGCAGCTGCAACTGCAGTTTCACTATTTCTGGTTTCTGGTTTTCTTGGAGAGTGTGCCCCACTTAGGGAAGGATATTCTTGGTGGCTCTTGGTGATCTCTTTTGTGCGTTGCCTATGGAAGAGTTGCGCTAAGGTTGTGTGGTGTTTCCCAGTTGCTTTATGCGAATCGCAGTAGCAATAGCAGTTGCAGTTACAGTAATAGTTGCAGTTGCAACAACAACTGTAACTGCAGTTACCGGTTGTGTCAGTTCAGTGGTGCGCTAGTGATGTGCCTATCTAGTGCCAGTTCTGTGGTGACTCAGTTGTCTACCCTCACCAGGGTTTGACAAGAAGAAGAGATAAGTATTTGATTCTTCATTGTTGGTTTGCTCTTGTGATTAAAGCATGTTCGTGGTTGTATTGGAATATTCTCTCTAAGAAAAGTTGGTTGTGTTTTTCCCCGAGTTTGGGGTTTTCCCAAGATAAATCTTTGTGTCCTCTTGTGCTTGTTTATCTATTGCTTATATATTTTAGTATATGATTATTGAATGTTAAAAGAAGATAAAAATGTTATGGCAAATCTAATGTTAACGAAACTAATGAAAATCTAACATTTTCTTTGTTTAATAAATAAGATATGTTTAATTGCTCAATTTGATGACGTTGCTAGAATGTTCCTATAGCATGTTGAATCGGATTAATCTGGATTTTATGAGCAGAACAAAATGAACACAAATCATTATTATTATTATTAACACATAGACACAATGAACAATAATAGAGATACAATAAAATTGACTTCTATTCGATAAAGAAATATGTTGAAATTGTAAAATGCAAACTGAAAACAAGCTTGCTAGAATGGTGGCACCTTATCTCTGAGAAGAGAAGTGAAGGATGCGCTCATTGGCAAGAAGATGAGTACAATGAGGCTCTGAAAGCCTTTTTACAATAAACATGAATGTCAAAACCCTAGACATCCTTAAAACTGACACTAGGAGATGAAGCGCCAAAAATCATGTGGGCCCCGTTGGGGTAAGTTGGTACATCAATCTCCTAGGGTCGTAACTTTTGCATACGATCTTCGTTTTAGGCGCACGATAGCCCATTGGAAAGGTCTATCTGAGGACTACACATTATGTTGTCAAACTCTAACTTTATTTATAAATTGACTGTGGCGAGCCTTAAAAACGTTGTTTAATGTCTCAAAACAGTCCCCGAAATTCAAGACCTGAAAACTAGGAAAAAACTGCCAAGATGAGCCAGTTGGAATAGGTGGGTGGCCATCGATATCCACCTGGATCAATCCTCCCTTCTTGGGAAGAAATGGTCTCCATTGCGTTGAGTTCCCCCGTTAGATGAGGAAATTTCTGTTGAATTTGGCCCCAGGTGAGCCACTTGCCTTGGTGCAGGAGTTACCCTACTTTGACAACCCAATAAAGATGGATCCTCTGTTGGCGAGTGCCCTTGACCTATGTGTCCATGATCTGATCAGTGGATGCATGTTCCATGCAGTTAGGGTTGAGATCTGTTGGTGTCAATTGTTCTGCTAGCTTTGAGGTGTCCAATAATGGTGGAAAATATGCCCTAAGGAGATCCACATTGAGCATTGGGTGTAAGCCAAGGAAGGGGGGAATGTTGAGCTCAAAAGCATTGTCTCCCACAGCCTTGGTGATGGTGCAAGGTCCATAGTGGAGTGGAAGAAGCTTTCGATGAGGGCATGTAAGGCATTCTTTCTGCAAGTGCAACCAAACTTTGTCTCCTACCTAAAATTTACGTGGCATTCAGTGTTGATCATGGCACTGCTTGTACTTGGCATTGGACTTCTGCAAAATATCATGAACCTATTGGCGGATGTGTTGGATCCACTCAATGAACCGGGTGGCTTTGTCAGCTTCAGCTTGAGCATGGGATGAGTATGCCTGGGTCGTCGCAAGGGGTAGTGCAACATCCTTGGGACCCAATGGTTGAAATCCCAACCCCATTTGAAAAGGGTTATGGTCGATTGAGCTATGTATGGCTCTATTGTAGCTATGATGAACATAGGGAATACTCGCATCCCATGTGTGGGGGTGCTTGAAATTGTACATGCGCAAGATATGTATGATCATCTGGTTGACAACCTCGGTTTGGCCATCCGTCTGGGGGTGGAAGGCAATGGATTTGGTGAGCTTGGTGTCCAGTGGTGACCAGAGGCTCGACCAAAATGTGATGAGGAGCCTCCCGATCTAAGATAATGGTTTGTGGTATCCCAAAATGTACCCACACTCGTTCAAAGAAGAGCTTGGTAGTGGCCTCCGATGTGATGCTCTTCTTGACAGCAGCTAGAATCGCCATCTTGGAAAAGAGATCAACAATCACAAAAACATAGTCATTTCCCTACTTGGTGGACGGAAAGCCCGACATGTAGTTCATTGAGATGGATTATTAGGGCTTATCAGGAGTAGACATGGGGGTGTACAGGCCTTATTTCTTAGTGGTCGATTTGGCAATAGTGCAGGCAGTGCATGACCTGATATACTTGTCGACATCCTATCGAAGTTTCGGCGAGTAGAAATGTTATTGCAACATTGCCACTATATTTTCTACGTCGAAGTGTTCTGCCACCCGACTGTAGTGGGCTTCCCAAATCAGCTTTGCTCGCTCGCTTGATGGAACGCAGAGATGGCCCAAATGGCACAACAACTTGTCCTGAAGATGGGAATTAGTGATAGTTGTGTTTGCGCCCAACATCTGGTAGGTGGTGGTGAAGTCATGATCTTTCTCATAGAATTGGGGCCATCTGGAGGTCTCGTGGCCGCAAGAGTCTAGCACCGTGGTGAGTGTCATGACTGGGGGTCGACTAAGGAAATCAATGACGTGGTTGGTACTTCTTGTCTTATACTTGATGTTGAGGTGGAACTACTGCAAGTACGTGGACCAATTTTGATGGAGGTCATTGTGTAATTTGCCTTGTGTTTGGATGAACTGTAGCGGCTTATGATCAATGTGGATGACTGTCTCCTTCCCGAGAATGTACTGCCTCCACTAGCGGAAGGATTACATAATGGAGTAGATTTCTTTGTCGTAAGTAGGGTACTTACGGACGATATCTGATAGTGTCTCACTATGATAGGCCGCGGGGTGGCTGCACTGAGTGAGAACTGCCCACAACATAGTCTGAAGCATTTGTCTCAATCTCAAAGAGATGTTACAGGTTGGATAATGAAAGCACTGGGGTTGAGCACAAGCGTTGATTCAAATCATCGAACACTTATTGTTGGGACAAGCCCCACATAAACTTTGCCTTTCCACGCCCCTTGTTACTTGGTTGAGGGCCCATGCAATATGGGAGAATCCCAACACGAACCTGTGATGGAAATTGGCAAGGCCTAAGAAGCTCTGAAGCTCATCGAGCATGGTTGGGGCTGGTCGGTCACGGATCACCTAGATTTTGGTTGGATCCACATGCACACCATGCTCATCAACAATGTATCCTAGGTACTGGACCCTGTCCATGTTGAAGGAGCATTTTTCCAAGTTGGCATATAGCTTGTGTTGCCGCAGTGTGCATAACCTGTTGAATATGTTGCAAGTGTTTCGCCCAAGTCTTGTTGTAGATGAGGATGTCATCCAGATGCACCAATACAAAATAATTGGTGAAATGACGCAAGATACTGTCCATCATCCTCATGAAAGTTGTTGGGGCATTTGTCAAACCAAAGGGCATGACCAGCCATTCAAAAAGACCTTCTTTTGACTTGAAGACAGTATTCCATACATTTGTCTACTCTATTGGGACCTGATGGTAGCCAGACTTCAGATCAATATTACTGAAGTATTTACCCCCCTTGAGTTGATCGAGGAGATCATCGATTCAAGGAATCGGGTATCAGTTCCTAGCTGTGATTTTATTTAGGGCCCGATAATCAATGCAGAGTCACCAGTTCCTATCTTTCTTCTGCACAAGCATGATTGGGCTTCCACGAGGTGATGAGTTGGGTCAGATGTGCCCCTTTTGGAGCAGTTCTTGGATCTGACACTTGATATCCTCATTTTCTAACAGAGAGTGACAATAGGCTGGCCCATTGGGTAGCGGTGCGTCGGGGTCAGATTGATGGAATGCTTGACCTGACAGTGCAGAGGTACCCCAGTAGGTGAGGAGAAGATGTTTTTGTATTCTTTCACGACCTTATCCACTTGCTTCTACTGCATAGAGAGGTCGATCACGGAGGCCATGGATGTGGTTGCAATCTTTCGCTCACTCTGAGAGCGATCACGAATAAGAAAAACTTCTTGGTCTGAGAGATGACCTTCTTGCATTGCTTGGCAGAGATCAAGGAAATGGCACTAGGTGGGACTACCTTGGGTATCTTGTACAATTTCTTGTCCAAAGTAATAATAACACTGCGAGGCCTAGACTCATATACAACATGATGTTTCCATAAATAAGGTTGGCCCAAAAGAGCATCATAAACTTCAAGGGGATCAACATCACACAATACCTCACCTTTGAAGGGCTTAACGTCGTAGGACAAGCGACATTGTTGGATGACATGAAGATCGCTTCCCTGGCGGAGCCATCCGATGGTGTAGGGTTGTGGGTGCAGAGTTGTCAACAGATTTAGCCGCTTGATGACCTCCACTGATATGAGGTTCTTATGACTATCGCTATCAATGATGAAGTGCAACGGGGTGCCTTTAACCCACATCTGTGAATGAAAGAGGTGATCGCCTTCCTTTGGTCCATCAGGTTCACCGGGCTGGATTTGGTGGTAGCAACGGTGGCACTGGGTTCCGCATCAATGATTTGTCTCCCCTTTTCTGGTTCTAACTCAGAATCTAAACCCACATATGATTAAGAGGCTTTCACCTTAGCCACCAATGACTACTTTGAGCGGCAATCAATAGTGTTATGCTAGGGGCTCTTATGGAAGTTGCACCACTTCTCGGTATCTTTCTTCGTCTTTCCATTATCCTTCTTTGTTTGTGGCTTAGACTAGTTGTCCTGAGGCTATCCATCTTTGCTTTACCCTTTGTTCTGCAGGTTGGGGCTACCCTTTCCCTGCTTTTGTTGTGGGGGGTTCCCATACCCAAACTGTCGCATATTTTGTTTAATCTTCTGCTCAATTTTGATGACATATCGATAGGCTGTGCCCAAGGAAGAGAGGTCTAGAAACTCCATTTTTGCCTGGATGTATCTATGCAGACCACCGCGGTACTAGAGCACCAGATGTCACTCAGAATATTTGATACGCAGCTTGGTGCACAAGGTATGGAAGATATTTGTGAAATCTAGCATTGCTTGGTCCCTTTCCTGTTGCAGTGTGGTCCATTTTGTATATAGGTCATCATAACTTCCAATAGGGTAGTATTGTTACTTAATAGTGTCAAAATAAAATGTGTGCTCGTTTCAACATAAACAATATCACTATATTGTCACCCAACCATAGTCACAAAGGCCACCCCCGAGCACCTTAACCTTGACAAACAGAATAATTCTGGAAGCAATCACTAGAACCAATAGCCAACCAACATGGCATACCTCTCTCCAAAGCTAGCGTACCAAGCAGAAAGTCCAAACCATAACCAAAGATAATGTCACCACTGCAGCAACTGCAACACTCCACCAGTCATGTGCACCACTAGTCCTTATGCAGTTGTGGGAGTGAGTGAGTGCAAATGAGCTCAAGCGCCCTCTATTTATAGTCCTCCAAGTGACCTAACTGGATTGACTTCTTCTCTTAGAGGCTAATAACTTAATATAAGTTATTCTCTTGAGTCGACTTGTCTTCTAGGGTTATTACGCAACTAATTAGGGTTTCCCTTGCTTCCCAGAATATTCTAGTCTCGTCAAAGGTTACACATAGAGGTTAATACCTCTCACAACTACCGTAACATCAACACTCCCTCCTAGCTAGGAAGGTATTACATGCAATGGTCTTGAGCACAAACAAACCATTCAATCGATAGCATCCTCATAGCCACACATGCTATCTCATGATCAAATCACGAGCACCAACATTACTATCCATCTAGATAGTCTCCATGGCAATTATAACAATTCCATCCAATAGAACAATGTTGTGTCTATCCATAGTAGAATACAACTACTATCCAATGGTATACAACCACTCCTAGTAGCACACAACTACTTGTAAGTTTTAAACCTGTGAAGTAAAGCAATGCATATAGATTCTTAAGCAAAACAAAATTTAATCAATGGCTCATTCACATAGTACACAAAGATTTATATCAGAAACCCTCAACCAGGAAAACCTTTCTTATATTCATTATATCAAATTTCACCATTCACCATACAATATATACAATGTTTTTAGGTATTCCATAGATACCAAAACCCTAATCCCTTAATCTGGGATTAATTTAGTAAACTGCTAAAAATAGCAAAAACCTGTTGGCAGCCAACTCATTTTTTTTAATTACTCTAAAAAAGCTGCCTACACCTCTTGTCTCATTAACGACAAATCATCGTCGCATTGTGCTACTAGACATTTGTTTCATTTTTGTGACAATTGCAATTTGGTTTCGATTCAGTTTTCACAACTGAAAGTGTAAAAACACCTCTTTCATTGTTTGGACTGTCGTCGTCTTTTATCGATTTTTCCGAAAGACACTTGACCATTGGTTTATCACATGACTGCAAAAGATTTCTTTCAAGCTTATGTCCTTTGGTCTGCTCTTACCTTGATTACACATTTGGATCTATTTGATTACTAAGCCTTTGAGCATGAAGATTTACTGGTTACATTCGATCCTATGAAGATCATGATTGATTTTGGTCTTATATGCTTTGATCCTTATGAGCTCTTGACTCATTGATTATATGAGATTTTTGTTGGTTGCAATGTTCTAGAAACTTTGAAATATAAACATTTGAATGTGCAACGAATGCATTGGTAAATTTATTTGAGAATAAAAACATTGGTTTGAGTTTCACAAAGGCGTATTGATTAATCTTTTGATTTCAATTATATAATCGATGTTTGGTGCATTGTTTTGTGAGTTTGATATTACATTGAGCGATCATAGTTTCAAACTATGCATTGGCATGATTGAATTAACATTGGTTTGAAAACGTTTGATTGATACGATGGATCGTTGGTTAATGTTGGATTTCATGTTGGATTGAACTGTACACTTGGCGCATGATTATAACATATGGTGTTGGTTCTATTTCGGATGGATGGCACGTTGATATGGTTGTACACCTATTTGGTTGGCTGATACATTTGGTTTAAACGATTATCATTATGGATGAAAAGCACTGTACACAGTCATTAATACATTACATGGCGGTGGTAATCCCACCACCTTCGCACGCATGCAGTTAATTCCGACCTCTTTGAGCGCTGAAGCTGTTAAACCCTATCGTTTTTCGACCCTGTGCATTATTTTGTTCGGTTCAAACCCCACCATGCACAGAAGCCATGGCTCCTGTCGTAAGGGCCGAGCCCAACGGGTGCCAAGCACTGTTAATGTTTGATGGTGTGTATAGTGACCTGGAAAATCTCGGGTGGCTCGCTTTCATTAGGAAGTTCGATGGTTATAACCTCACTGTAGCTCGGCAATTTGCGTTATCGTTCGATGGCTGTCGAGCCAAAGTTGGAGATGTCCAGCTTGAAATCACTGAACAGTTTCTCAGCTTGGCAACCAGCCTACCTGTTATGGGACAAAAATGGTCGAAGAGTTGCAAGGTAGATGATGTCCCGTGGACATTGTTATTTCAGTCTCGCACAATGAACTCATGTGACAGAGGTTTGCCTGCAAAGATGTTGAAACCCCGCTGGTATGATCTCCTGATGATTATCAAGCAATTCGTTACTTGTGAAGGCAGGTACAGGTTCATTTTCTTGTTTCACCTGCGTTTATTGATGGTTTTTATGGGTTTCGAACTTAGTATGCCCCACTATCTGCATAGAAGTTTGTTCAAAATGGCTAAAAGGTACAAGCGTAGCCAAGCTGATACTAGCCTCTTCCATTTGGGGTTGATTAAAATGATATTGGTGTATGAGTTAGGGTTACGTCGTGATTCTTGGCATGATTTTCTCAGCCATAATGGCTTTGAAGAATCGGACCCTACACAGGTTGATAAGCCCATGGTGACCGAGAGCAGGCCTACCCCTGTGCCTTATAGCGTTTTACTACCCAAACCTAAACCCGACTCACCTACGAATTTGCCTATGGCTGTGACTAAACAGGCCGAAGTTGATAAACCCGCGACCAAACAGCCTAAAACTAAAACCAAGACTAATGCTAATTCTAGAGGCAAGAAAAATGCAAGGTTAATCTCTCGCATGGCGAGGAATAAACCCAAACCCCCTGCCAAATCAGAACCTATCGTGGTCAGCGAAGGCTCTGATTCAGAAATTGAACGTTTTCTCGCCGAAGAGTATCCTTACTCAGAGGGCTTGTGAAGCAAACCTCCTTATGATTTTGTCAAGAATTTACCTCCTTGTCTGCGGGATAACCCTGACTTCCCTGGTATTGAACCACCCCATGAAACCCTTGGTGAATCGTCCAAACCCTCGGCTGCTCAACCTGTTGCTGCACCTTGCGATCAGTGTGGGTTATGGTTGGAAAGATACTACTTGGATGTACCTACGTTGCAATCCAGAATCCACGATTTGGAAAACCAAGTGGCAAAGCTCACTGGTCAGAATGCAAAGGTGCAACCCAACGACAAGAAGCAACGAACTACTGGTTCGATTCTGTTCAAAAATGTCAAATCTACTACAACAATTGTCGATTCAAAATTGACATAGTCTCAGCAATTGCGATGGTATAATTTTCACTCATTTATATTACACTCTGTGTACATATTTCACCTGCTCTGTTACATAAGCATGCTTCGCTGTATATAATTTTTGTGGTGATAAATCAATTTTCGTTATAGCTTAAGATTCGATTGGATTTGGTTTTTGATTCGATGGATCATCGAATAGATATGATTGTTCAAATTTAGCTCGATGCTCTGTTAATAAGACAAGTTGTTAATATTTTTAAAAATAGACTGTTGTTGGTATTTCAATTTTCAAATGCAGTCAATGGTATGATTTGAATTAGTTATGAGTAAAAATGATTGATAAATCGGTTAACTATTTTTGTCTTTCAACCAGATCTGATACTTTTCCGTTGATACATAACCAATCGCAACGTATTTGATTCTCATTATTGTTTGAATTGGATTCTGTTCACGGTTACGATATTGTTTCTATAAATAACTCAGTAAAGATTATGTTGATTATTGCCCAGTTCCTGACGCCTCTGTTTGTTGACTGTGTGTTGATCAAACATGAAGATTTTTGAGTCGATGTGATTTCATCCGATTACAATGAAAGCTATTTACACATCATGCTTTTAACTAAGTGATATCAATTTGTTGTTATGATTATAATTGGTCAATGATAGTTACAACCATTGTTTTCGACCATACCTGTGAATTGTTTGAAACTTAGCAAACGAAGTCTATGGCTGGATTCTATGGATATAGTTATGCATGAAATCGTGACAGGCTTTCTATATTGTCAATGGATTAAACAATGTGAATCTTATGCAAATCCATTATGATTCTCTTGTATCTCATACAATTTGGTTTACCATTGGTTGTATTTATGAAACAATCTTGTTAAGATTTGATTCGATTTTATGTCAATTGGAAAAACAGAGTATTCCTACCCTGTCCCGATTGCACTCTTTTTTATTTGATTTAATTTAAGGAATAATTGAATCATTAGTAATTAGTTTTGGATTTGATTTTATTTGATTATATCTAGTCCTGTTTACTATTTTTGACTAGCTACAGAATCAGATGATTCTGTAGCTAAGTCTGTAAAGTCAATTTTTTATTGTTTTTCTAATAAAACATCCTTCTAACTTGATTTTTGTGTTCTATTGCAGGCAAATTCGAATTGGCAATAGATATCATGAGCAGTTAGGGGATGGTCTACAAATTTTACTTGCATTTTATTTCTTTAGTTTAGGAGATTTTGGGATTTTTCCCCAGATTATGTAAAACAGTTTGCTATTATTCACAAGGAGGTATTACCTTGTGAGAAACCTATATAAACCTATGGTTTTGTAATAATCGATCATCCTCAGTTGTGGGAGAACAAGGATATGGGATTTTGATTCAGACTGGAGCAAAACTGGTGTTTTGTTATAGCTTTTGCTTTTCAATATATCAACACTTTGTTCCATGTTTTGTATATCACTTTGCTTATGGTTTAGTATTACTTTGCTATCTAAATCAAATTCAAATGATATAATTTTATTACTATATCTTGTTTCTTCCAGATAGATAAAAGACATAACAGTTGTTGATTCATTTTTGTGAATGATAGCTTTGTCTTCTTCATAAATTGAATTGTAATATATAAGTTTGCTGCATAATAGGTTTCCCTTTTGCAGGAATTTATAATCAAAAAATTGTTATGATTTTCTTTTATGTCTTGTTTGTCCTGTAACCTACTTCAAGAAGCAGCACAGCCAATCTTTTACGAGAAGCTTTTGGATTAAACAGTGTGAATTTCTTCATCTGAACAGCTTAGAAGCAATCATACACAGGGCAGACTTGGAGTGATTCCAGGTCAATTAGAGTATTGTTTACCGTATTCATTAAGTAGTTTAATATAGATGTAAGTTAATTAGATTTATATTAGATTGTTTAAATTCAGTACATATATTAGATGGTTTAATTTCATTAATGTTTATTTCTTTTTCATAAAATATAAAAGTCAAAAAAGAGATTCTTGGCTGTCCTAAGGCAGCAAACACATAAGTTTTGCAGGTTTTAATCAAATCTGTAGATGGTCAATAGTGTACATTTGTGAATAAGAATGATCATAGCTGATAATTAGATAGTTGATTTGAGTTATTATAAGTGTAATTAGTAGTTTGCAGATAGAATAGTTAGAATAGTTTGTATTTAGTATATTAGTTTCTTTCTTTGTTTTATTAGTTTTTAGTTTCCTTTATTTTAGTTACTTTTTTTGTATTTAATTATAGTTAGTTTGTTTTATTTAGTTTATGTAGATCACTTAGCTCAGATCATTTTTTCTCTTTGGTTTTCTTAGGAGACCTTAGAGCGGCCAACAGAGCCGTTAAACTCGTCAGGGTGGTCCATTCCAAACGGCTTGGGTTATTTAGACAACCCCGAACCGGTTCCACTCTCCCAATTGACGGACGGTCAATTTCGCCCGTTAACAAAACCGCAGACACAAATTAATTTAGTAACTAGTACAAGGGATCGTCAGACGCAGTTGTCGAATCTGACGTGCCCACACACACACATGCAAAGAATATAACACATACCCAACATTCTCCCACTTGTTGTTTT
>JASDQU011178901.1:7127-20410 GCA_032191745.1 Picea mariana
CCTTGAAACTTGCGGTGATGATATATGCTTCCTCCTTGAAGGATGAGAACTTGGCTCTACAAGTTGACCTTCTCCTCTTATGATTTTCAACCTTGTGAGCATCAGAAAACAAAACACTTGCAAATAATCAAGTCTTCAAAAACCTGGCTCTGATACCAACTTGATCTAAAAATGAAGAAGACTCGTATTCTTGAAAATATTTGCAAGTTGAATTTTATGTGTTAAAATGCAAATGGATCAACTTTGCAACACAACTTTAATAAGATTTACTCATTCAAGATGCATATAAACAACAACAAAAACAGTGAACAGAAAACACATAACACATAACACAACAAATGATAAATGAGTTCACCCCTCTCTTGGGCTACATCTCCTGGTCCAGCTTCCAATGGATCATTTGTATTATTTTCTCAAAGTGCTAAAAAATGTGCTTTACAATGCTCAAAATGCCAAATAGACTGCTCCAATGGCTTCAAAATGTCCAAAAACCCCTAGCTGGGCTTTTTCGGCACCTCGTTTGGCCACAAATTGAAGAAGATAAGCTTCCTGGAAGTCCCCCCTTCAAACTTGCTGTCTCTGCATCTACAAAACACACCCTTGTTGGCTCAACCTGGCCCACACACATATTTAAGCGTAAAAACTTAGCACCAGGCGCAACCGCATGACCAGTACAAACTATCAAATGGTTACGCGTTGGCCCTTAACCATCCAAGGCTCGTGGGCATGTGAAGCGCCATACGACCACGCGAATATAAATAAAGGGCCAAAGTTCAAATGGTTATAAACATAGGCGCGCCCGTGGTCACATCACATACCATGCGACCGATGGTTCAAATGAAAGGGCTATACAATAGAGTGTGCATATAGTAATGTGGTCACATCGCATACCATGCGACCGCGGTTCAAATGAAAGGGCTATACAATAGAGCACACATATAGTAATGTGGTCACATTGTATATACGTGGGATCCGGGGCTGGGGCTAAGCCTCGACCCGGTCCGTGCCCACCATATAATACATTTCAACATAAATTTAATATGCGTCATTTATATTACAAGGCACATGTGGTGGCGTGCTGGTCGACGACCCTTGCCAAGGCTCTTCCCCTGCCCCAGAGGTCACGGGGTCGAGTCCTACTGAATGCATAAATTTTAAACCAATATGTGTGTGACACGTGGCGGCCATTGATTGGGCCACATGTCACCATCCCATTCGTTGCAAACATGCCACATAATATGCCAACTATCCACACAACTGCCTGCCATGTGTTGTATGGCCTACCAAATCAGCGTCCGTACGGACTGTACAGTCAACACCCCTTTTTTAACTATTTGTCATTTTGAACAGAACGCGATATCTCTCGCTCCCGACATCCGTTTGAACCCAAACGAATTGTGTTGGGTTTGTAACGACGAGGCCTATGCTCCCATTCAATTTGAAGTGATTCCAAGCACTTTGAATTTTGAGCAAAATTTGATCCCCTGGATTAGTATGCGAACATGTAAAAAGGAGAATGTTTCCCTTTTGATTTCAATGATTGGTACTCATAAACCTCCTTAGCCAGGTTGTTCGACAACATTTTTTCTCAGTTGAAAGCATAGACTTCGTCTACTTCATTTATTATAGCCACCCACTCAACTGAGAAATGTGCAGGGTTTTTCTCTTAAATAAATGATAGAGAATCATGGGTATATATAAGATATGAGCATCCAAGGAAACCGTGGAATACATACCATGAGCATCAGTTTTGAACTTAGTCAGATTTCCCCACCAGGTCTTGATTATATCATGACCAATTCTGTTGTATTGAGTGCATTCATTTCTCTCAAAATCTAGAAGAAATGTTACATTACAAGTATATTTGGGTGTAGAAGAAAGTTTATACATTACTTTTAGGTTCTCCGGTTGAAAAGATCTGATGAAGGTCTTCTGGTAACTGATAACACTTCTGGTTTGTATGCCTATGTGCTCCAGAGCCCAGCTTATCATATCATTATAGGGTATGATCTTAGGTCATGCAACAATCTTGTGCAGTTCCGACTGTGCTACCAATCTGAGCTTGACTGAGAAGGACTCATCTTATTCCTTAGCAGAATAGTGTGGATAGGTAAGAATCTCATGTTCTAATATATCATATACTTGCTTCCAAGACTTGATGGCATTTGTAATTCACAAAGTGGTGTCTGATAGAAGGTCTATTTTTGGATTGGAATCATCTGTTGATGCATCTTGCTTCTTCACAAATTTGTGTGGCACCATAATCCTCAGGGAAATGAAATTAACCTTCATGGAACAAGAGAAGTCTGTAAGCTCTTAATTATTGAATGAAAAATTCTAATTGCAAATGGTAAAATGACTTGAGATTCAAAAAAAATTATTTATAAAGCCTATCAATCTTCGTATTGATTTACTGACAGAGAGATTATTAAAAATATAATGGAATTTATTACCTAGAAAATCACAATATTTACTCAAATCTTTAACTTTGGCCAATCATAAATGTCATTAATACTTTGACAGTTCAACGTTCGAAGGTTTTGAATGTAAGAGGGAAGAAATCTCCTGAAGGCCGAATTCTTGGAGAAGTTAATCTCTAATTAATCTCTTTTGTGTTTTAATTAATTATGCCTTAAAAATTGTGTTAGCCTTAAGTACTTCGAAAGTTTGGTATTCAGGGGTTTTGGATGAAGGATGATAGAAATCCTCCGAAGGCCGAATTCACAGAGTAAACGTTTGAACTGTTTTATATATTTGGGGGCTTCGGAACTCTGGTTCTTAGGAGCTTCGGGAGTTCATTTGTTTAAAAGTGAGGTTCGTACTTTGACGGTTCGATGTTCTGGAGTTTTGGATGTAGCAGAAGAGCAATATCCTGAAGACTGAATTTGCAGAGTGATTAATTAATACTGAATCATGATTAATTAAATTTGTTTAATGTTTTATTATCTCTTTGAAACACTTTTACTTTTTTGTGATATCCAATACTCTGACACTTTGATACTTTGGCGGTTGTGAACCCAATATTTGTTTAAAATCCTGAAGGGAAATCTCCCAGAGTGACATGGTAGAGATGACATCATTCTTAGTGACATGTCAAGAAAGGAGGGGTGACACGTGTCACTTGAAATCATGCGAATCATCTGACACAAATGTTAAAAATAAGTGCCACATGTCAGCCCAAGAAAATATTTAATGATACGTGTCCTACGAATCATCTGTAATTCCTTTTAGAAATTATCACGAGGAACTCTCTTCGGTACTTCGTAGATTCAGGATTTTTGTTGCTTAGATTTCTTGAAACTCTCGAAGCGTGAAGCTCTGAAGTGACCGTTAAAGGTTTTCTTTTAAAATTCAGGTGGCTTTTGTATTCTAGAGATCACAAGAACCGTTTGATCAACTTAGTGCAACTCATCGACGAGCGACATTGTAAGCACCTTATTAATATATAACGACCAGGGATTTATTTAATTAAAAGGCAATTTCCTAATTTTTTTTGTTGAAATTGTATTCCTAAGAGGAAGAAACAAAAGAATAAAAGTTCAAAATTATAAGTATTCTAACATACATACTCATGTAGTTTCTGTTTAAGTTTATTTCTTTTTCATAGTTACATATAATATATAAAAAACCAGCCTTGGTCCCTCGTACTTAATACTTGTGTATTAAGTGATTGTTTCTTTTATCTTTAGGCTATAAATCCAGGGTAACATTCCCAACTATCTTACCTTAGCCCAACAAGATCTGAAAATGCTTGAGTAAGGTTCATCATACCTTTTCCTCAAAACAATGTTCAATTGTTTGGAAGTTTGGTGGTGGTCGTTTGGATCCAAGGAACCCCATAGTGTCGGAGTTCCAGACTTAATCACATTCTTTGGTTGTAGGAGGAGTGTGAGTCGTAGATCACAATTTGACATTTGGTTGTCCGGGAGGTATTGTGCATTTTATTGGAGTCGTGGAATTGTCTGAAGCCTGAAATCCCAGAGTAGATATCCACCATAAATCGTGGAGGAGGGAGAAATCATGCTAAATGTCATATTTGACCATTTGAAAGGACAGAGGAAAGCGGAAGGACAAGGTGAAACTTTCACCTATCGGTCATGTCACCTTTATGACTGAGTTCAACCGATAACCACTATGGGAAAAATTTGGTAAAGTTTGGCATGTGTACGTGGAGTGTTGGAGTCTCGGAGCTTTGAATAGCGCTTTTTGGCCAGTGCTTGGTTCTAACCTGTAGTCACCTAATATTTTGTCAGGGATAAAAGGGGCTAGCACCCATGGTTTAAATTAGAGGAGGAAGGGGGTCTAAGTATTAAGCGACCAACCAATTTTTTTTGAGCCTGCAACGAAGATAAAGGGACCTGTGTGTGCATCATAAAAGGAACTAACATGGATCCAAGATCCAATTCGACTCCTGTGAGAGATCCAGAGACCAGGAAGTCACAATGCCATCCATTAGGCTTTACATTTGCATCAGGTCGTATCAGAGTTTGATTTTTTATCTAATACCAGGTGGTAGCAGAGAAGAACCTCTATTTACAAACAATAAGCAGAGAAGGATATTATCAGAGCATATGTTTTTGTCTGATACCAGGTAGTATCAAAGAAGATTTTTTGTCTGCAGACAACAAGAAAAGGGAGAAGAAGGCAAAGCATGAGAACTCTGTGTGAAGTATACTCATAGGTGTGCAGGCAATAACAGACAACCAAGTGGGATGAAAGAAAAGAATCAGTTGGGTTCTTGGAGAAGAGAAGAGCCWGTGGRTCTCTTAAATTCAACAATTAGAGTACAATAGMTAAAGAGAAAGGAGTGCTAAAGAGGAGGAGTGAGCACAAGGTGTGTGCCTACACTCAACAGGAGTGTAAAAGCTCAGAAATTTTCTAGCAGGTGAACCAATAGGCTAAGMAAGGAGAGGCTTGGAAGAGACTGACTATAGCTCACAGTGAGCAAGTGAAAGMTCATAGACTTTTCAAGAGGGAAAGGAGAGGAGAAAATGGATACTAAAGGCCATATACAAGGCTCAAGAGGAAGCCATAAGAATATGAACATAGAAGAGATGRATAAAGAGCTCAAGGAGAYTAGAGAGGATATCGACATATTKATGTTGCAATGGAATAGAATGCAAAAAGAGAGCTGGAGATATGAATGGACGATGAATAAGAAGGTGAAGTGGCCTATCCAACAAATGATCATAAAAAATTAGAAYAATATGTTGAGGAGATGATTGAGGAATGTAGAAAACCTCAAGGATTCAGAGAAGAAAATGGTTTGCATATGTGAACCTGAGATTGGAGAAAGCCTTGTTGGAGATGGTGAGAAGATATCAGTCAAAGATGTCAAGGATTGCTAGGAGGGAAGAAAGGACAAGTCAGGTTTCTAGGAGGGAAAATAGGAGATGAGGCTATTTGAGAGTCTTAGGAACTCATAGGAGAGTTCATATCAGTAAGGAGCACTAATAGAGAAGGAGAGAGAGGAAGAAAATAAACATCATGAGATTGAACATGAAGATTCATGTGGGGTTGCAGACCATATTAATGAAGATGATGTGAAGTTGAATACTTCAACTCTCAAGGAGGAGTATCAGAGGTGCATTCTGATCATTGGGGGGATCAACATATCCTTTCCAAGAATCCCAACAGAGGATAGTGCATGTGTTTCATATAAGGAGGTGATGCAGGAGGCATCCAGGGAAGAGACCATAGGGCCAAATGTTTTTAAAACTAATAATTTGTGTATGAATGCAGGTGTAGAAGAAGAAGGACATCCAACAGAGACTATCAAGGGAAAGGAGAAGGAGCAGACACTAAAATCTTCTGAAGATAAGAAAGAGGAGGAAGAAGGAGATACATCTTCCAAAGGTTTGAAGGGAAGAAAAGACCATAACCATGTTCTGATGGTAGGGGAGATCAGAGTATCTCTTAGAAAGGGCTTAGGATAAAAGGCCAATGAAGGTGCTACTTGTAAGGAGGATGAAAAATATCCCATAGATCCTGTCATTTCAAAAGGAAGGAGATGGAGAGAAGAGTAACATTCAGGAGAAATGTTCATGAATTGCATCCAGGGAGAAAATAAAAAAATAACTGCAGAAGAGGAAGCTGGCATCATGGACTTTGTCAATATGTACAAAGAATTGGAAGCTCTGGGAGAAAGAATGATGAACCATAATATTCTCATCCAACAAGTCAAGTTAGAGATTGATGAAGAAGAAGAGGTGCAACAACAACAAAGAAGACTGCAGGAGAGGAGCCATCCCATAGACAAGCTGGACAAGGAGATTGAAGAGATAAGGAAGTTGATGCTGAGATAAACAAATGAGACAATCAACGACTAGTGGGGGATGACAAAAGAATATTACAGTGGTAAGACCATTGGATCCATGCAACATAATATTGGGAAACCAGGGGGAGAACCTACAACAATAGGACAACAACAACGACAATAGTAGAAAGGAAGAGGAGTAGGTGGATAACTCCAGAGTGAAGTTTGGGACCCAAGAGGATATCAATAGTAGTAGCAGGGAGCCATGATAAGGAACTCATGAATTTTTTCAGCATGGGAGTATGATACAAGAGCGTCACTCCTACTGAGTAGCCACATCAGTAACCAACACAACAATGCACACAGATGGAGCAGATCCTGAGGAGAGAGGGCGCCAACCTTCTCATTTTGTTGTAAAATCTCAAATTAATGTGATTAATATTGTAAAGCTAGAGGAAGGAAGAGCCATTGTATTTGTACAAGCTACATGTAAATCTCCTTTAATGGTTGTAGTAGATTGTAGATCTTAGTGAGATCTAGCAAGATCTGGATCAGATGTAAATTAATTGTAATTTAATGCAATTAGGTGGATGAAGGCTTGAGAAGCCCCTCTTTTGTATGATGATCAATGTATTGAGAAGGATTATTATTCTCTAGAGATAGATAGGAGAATATTGGAGAGGAGAGGAGAATAACTGAGAATATGTTGCAGTGCAGTATTGTAATCACTGTGAATATTGTAAAATTCATTCAAATTTAATAGAAAAAGCATATTTCTCTGCATATAAATCTCTATGTATGTTATTTATGTGAATGAATGGTTGTTTTTGGATGTTTATTGAATATCTGTTGTTAGCACTCTGTAAACTTCGTTCGGCTGAGGAAACAAATGACCAAGGCAACCTACAAATCAACTTTGAGGCCTGAAACTAGCCTTTTGGACCTGGACAGGGATCTCTCTGGAGACTTCGTCTTTGTACAGGATATAACTTTAAAATCTGGGCTAGATTTAACACCTTTAAATAATATTTTCTGGTTCTATTGGCGAAAATAAGCAAGACCTTGGGCTATGGAGTTGATTTAAGAAAACGATAGAAAAAATGACTCAGTGACTAAAATCGAGAGGATAAAGGCTAAATGAGCGATAGTCTTGAGCTAAAAATCTTTGTGTGTGGTGAGAGAAAAACACATGAAGCAACTTGAAGCACCGTTGTGGATGAATTCCGAGTTAACTTAGAAGAAACACAATTTGTCTAAATGGTGCGAATCTAGAGCACTGCACGGTGAATTCTAGATTCAAAATTACGTTCCGATTTAGAAAGAAATTACAGATGTGAATATAAAGAGCATAAGAAATCACATACGCAAAGAAAGAATACAATACATCAGACTGCCATAGTTAGAATCTTTTCATCAAAGCTTCAGGACTTTTGCATTAAGCTCAATTGAATTAAAAAACTATAATCAATAGTCATTGTCTACACTGTTTTGCCAATGAACTATAAAGAAAAACCTCTCTCGGTTTCATGAAATTTATCTCCATTTGCACTAAATATGTGTCGCAAAAACATGTCTCAAACAGGAAACCATGAAAACTGAAAAATAGGGCTCAAAGATTTGTTTGAATATCCCAATAAGTGACATATGTTTCAAATCTGAGAGTGGTTTTTATTATTTGGTTTGTCCTCGACAAAAAAATCTCGGGGATTTTCAAAATTCCTCTCCAGTTGGTGAGAAACTGATCTTGAAGTTTACCACTAAAGAAATCATTTATGCAGCGCGCCCTATAGTCTGTGTGCAGAAAAATCCTTTGCGCGACAACATCCTATGAGTGACGACATCCTCTATGCGGTGACATCCTCTGCATGACAACATCCTTTGCGTGACACCATCCTCTACACGACAACATCCTCTACGCGGCAACATATTTTGCGCGACAACATCCTCTACGTGACGACATATTTTGCGTGACAACATCCTCTGTGTGACAACATCCTCTGCACGATGGCATCCTCTACGCGACAACATCCTTTGTGTGACAACATTGTCTGCACGACAAAATATTTTGTGCGATAGAATCTTCTGCGCGACAACATCCTCTATGCGACGACATATTTTGCGTGACGACATCCTCTACGTGACAACATCCTCTGCGCGACAACATCCTTTACGCAAAGACATCTTTTGCGTGACGACATCCTCTGCACGAAAACTTCCATTACACGACATCATCCTTTGCATGACGACATATTTTTCACGAAAATATCCTCTGCGTGACAACATCTTTTGCACGACAACATCTTCTGCACGACAAATGAAAGCAACAAAAGGCTTTGATCAATGAACTTGCACAACGAGTATTGTTTTGAAGTTTGCAATGATACCGATGACATGGGGTGTCATGATTGTTCCTTTTCTAACCTTATGAAATGTGGTGATGAAACATAATAACTTTTGACATAATATTCACCTTAACCTATGACTCATCTAGGAATTCCTTGATTTTCCCAAGATCATGTCATGACTTTGAAAACTTTGGGAAAACCTCTAACTCTAGCTATGAAAATCATGGTTCTAACAGTTGGCTCCAACGGGGATGCTATCCTCCCAGTGAGGTAGCAACGAAGTCGTAGACCTTGTTCCTATCCATTGGGATGTTCTCGAACCATTGAAAACTTTGCTAAGACCTGTCACCTGTATCCGCTGAAAACCCAAAACTGTGCATGCTCTAAATTGAAATCTGAAACTAAGTTGAAAATGAAAACTGTAGATTGTTAAAATAAATGCTTGAAGTACCAAGCTTATTCACACTCCTACCTACCCTACTTTGCTTGAGCATAAATTCCAAATCAAGTGATCTCACACTTCCAATGAAGCCAGTCAAGCAAATGGCTTCTTGACTGCAACTTGCTTTCATCTCCTCCAGACAGAAAAAATAACTCAGCAAATGATAACTCAAAATGCTAACCCAATTTTATCCCTACATTCTTGAACAACACATACTCCATCTTCTCTAATTATTTCAGCCTACTGGAAAAAGGTTCTTCGAAAACATGTAAGAATACCCTTTTTTGAAAATCAACAAAAAGACAAGTATCTCTTTCATCCGGTTGACCCTTCTCAAATGGAAATGAAACAACAAGATCACCTATCACATCATGCACAACAGGAACAAGTTTTATGTACTCTGGRAAATATTTAGATGAAACAACAATCTGATATGTTTGAGAAAAATGCGAAAATGCTCCTTCATGTTCTTGAACGAGAATGTCATCCTGGCTTTTTAAAATTTATGAATATGTCAATTCAAGAGATGTGAAATCATGAATAGATTCTGCAACATCCAAAATATCCAAAACAACCTGCTCTTCTTCGGTATTTCCTTGTAACTTTGGGTATCTATCCTCATTAATGGTTTTACTGCCTATATTTTCCGCACATACAATTTCAAAAGCCCGATTTTCACCAATTTCATCATGATACAAATCTTCAGAAAATGAATGAGCTGCAAAACAATTTGAATGATTCTCCTCATACTTTTGATAGTAATAAGTCCACCAAGGATGTGAATTTTCATTAATTTCATGAGATATAACTTGACTATCAACATTATGATGCAGATTTGTTTCATTTTCAAGCAAAGAAGAAGCTAATGTTTGCTCGGAATGATCCTGTGTACCAAGACAACTAGTCTGTACTAGTTATTCCTGATGAGAAGATAGTTCGTAAAGGGATTCTTCGATTTCATAATACATTAAGTCTTCGTCATCAATATCAATCCCCATGTGTTGAATAAGATTGTCAAAATTTCCACAGAAGTTTTCAATCAGAACTGAAGATGGGTAACTTTTCTTATAATTCACACAAAACACTGAATAGAAATCTTCAAGGGAAAATAGACTAGTAGATGGCATTCCTTCATACCAGGATCATGCCTCTCATTCTAAGGTTTCCATAGAAATATTCATCAAGTAGTATTCATGCAATTTAACCCCTAGCCTATGTATGTGCATGTGAAATTTGCCCAAATGAAAGGCAACATCATCTCCATCTTGATCTTTGAACTTTGGGAAATAAATTTTCCAATCTACACAAGGCATGTGATTTGGAAAACCTGGAATGTGAGAACAATACATGGGGGCATACCTTGCAGATATTGAACTCATCTTTGGATAGTGGATTTTCYAATGATGATTTGAARGCTGGATTCTGCATTGACAGTGGAGTTTCCAGTGAAACTTTAAATTTATGGATTCTTCTAYCAGTGGAATCAYCGTCAAACTATTTTTTTGATGTGGGGAGTYGCCARAGTAGGAATACAACCAATATGTGCCTAAGTGCCTGCTACTCTCAGACCTCAGAACTCAACCATGTCATTCTTTCCTAGGGAATATTTTCAATTTCGTCCCCGGCAATGGTGCCAAAATGTTAGCACTCTGTAAACTTCGTTTGTGTGAGATAGTTCTTTCGGATTCATCRCATTGGTTTTTTCATATTCGACGTTTCAGACCAAACCARTGTGGTCCATCATTARGAAAATATTATGAGATATGAAGGAAAAATATTTAACAAGTGAATACATGAAAAGTTATTATGAAGAGCCGACTTATTAAAAGTGAAATCAATAATTTTTTTTATAAAATCTAAAAATATTATTTGTTCAGAGCCAACTTAAATCAAGAAATATAATGAAATCAAGAAATATAAAAACATAAAAAATATATTAATTATTAATTGATTTTCTACAATGAGTCATTGTGGTTAGTGTTGGGATCCAATTTTGACTAATTTTCCATCCATAATCTCTGTTTAGATTGTTAGGTTGTTTTTCAATTTCAATGGCTTCTCTAAATTTCCTATTGTGATAGTGATCTATATGGGCAAGAATTTTGGCGTCTTCAATACAAATGTGATGCTTAGTTTTGTTTGAATGTTCTTCCAATGCTGAGTGATGAGTGCAATTATGTTTAATGTCACCAACATGTTTTTGAATCTTAATTCTAAAAAAGCGACTTGTTTCTCCTATGTATTGTTTACCACACGAGCACGGGATCATATAGACACCCTTCTGTTCGATGGGATCAACATGGTCTTTGACTGACCTAAGGGAATTTCTAATAATGTTTAAGGGTCTGAAGGTTTCCCCAATGCTTTTGTTTTTTAAAATTTATCTCCAGCTGGCTAGAATACGTGTCGCAAAAACATGTCTCAAACAGGAAACCATGAAAACTGAAAAATAAGGCTCAAAGATTCGTTTGACTCTCCCAATAAGTGACATATTTTTCAAATCCGAGAGAGATTTTTATTATTTGGTTTGTCCTCGACAAAAACCTCTCGGGGATTTTCAAAATTCCTCTCCATTTGGTCAGAAATTGATCTTGAAGTTTACCACTAAACCAGTCATTTACGCAATGTGCCCTAGAGTCTGTGCACAGGAAAATCCTCTGCGCAACAACATCCTTTGTGCGACAACATCCTCTACGCGATGGGATACTCTGTGTGGCAACATCCTTTGTGCGACAACATCCTATGCATGATGACATATTTTGCGTGACAACATCCTCTGCACGACAACATCTTTTGCATGATGACATCCTCCGTGTGACATCATCCTCTGCATGAAAACATCTTCTGTGCGACGACATCTTTTGCGTGAAAAAATCCTCTATGCGACAACATCCTCTACGTGACGACATCTTTTGTGTGATGGTATCATCTGCGTGACAACATCCGTTGCGCGACGACATATTTTGCGCAACGACATCCTCTGCATGACAACATCCTCTGTGTGAAAACATCCTCTGCGTGACAGCATATTTTGTGCGACAACATCCTCTACGCGACGACATCTTTTGCGTGACAACATCTTCTACGCGACAAATGAAAGCAACAAAATCCTTTGCGCAACGAACTTGCACAACGAGTATTCTTTTGAATTTTGCAATGACACCAATGACATGGGGTGTCATGATTGTTCGTTTTATAACCTTATGAAAGGTGGTGATGATCCATAATACCTTTTGACATGATATTCACCCTAACCTATGACTCATCTAGGAATTCCTTGATTTTCCCAAGATGATGTCATGACTTTGAAAACTTTGAAAAAACCTCTAACTCTAGCTATGAAAATCATGGTGCTAACATCTGTGAATGCCATGAGTGAAATTATCTTCCCTTTGCATGAATAGTTAACATCTTGTGTCTATGTGAATTTTCTGAGTGTTCTAGGCTCCCAAGACGGTGCAAGGAGTGCACATTAGATTTATTGAGAACTTTGATAAACCAGCACAAGGAGTGCACAAGAACACATTTTTGAGTTTAGGAGGAGCGTGCCAGGTGGGAATACCAGAATCAACTAAGCTTAGAAGGATAGTTCAATTTTGGACAGAGCAATCATAAGGAATGCACCTACACTCATAGTATTGTAAAATATCAAGGGAAGGTTAGTGCAAGGAGTGCATGAAGCTAACACTTGGTAAAAGTGTTGGGTAAGCTCAGGAGGAAGAGCATGAGTTCCAGGAGGGCATTGAAGGAACACTTTAACAGTGTTCATAAGATCATGAGGGAGTTGCAGTATTATTGGGCCCTTCATTTTGTTGGTTAGGAGTTGCGCATAACATAATGCAGCTTCATTTTGGAGAATGGAAGTTGCGCAAGTTGTTGAGAAGCTGGACAACGCAAGAAAGGAAGAAACATAATACAGTTAAAGGTACAATGCAACAACAAGAAGATCAAGAAAGGAAAGAACTCTCGAGTTCTTAACTAGTGATATCAAATTATATATAGAGGACCGGTGCGACTGTAATAGGATAATGAAACTGATAATGCTAATGAGCTAAGGATACTAAGTATGATACACTAATAGTGAAATGTTAAGAAAAGAGTTGTAATGTCATTAGTTCCTAGCATGTTAGTTCTTAGTTATTACTATTCCTGTTGTAAATCTTGATAGTGTGACGAGAGTCATTGATGTAATGGGCCAACACTATAGTATTGTTGAATAAGAAGATCTGGGTGAGAACCA
>JASDQU011178905.1:7247-20585 GCA_032191745.1 Picea mariana
ATGCTCTGTGAGCCGTTGATCCGGGAGATGGGATCTGGACCACTTGAAAGCAACCGAAACATATGTCAGGGACGGAAAATGTTGTGTGTAAGGAAAACTTAGGATTAGTGCTTTTTAATGGGTTTTCTTCGGTTCTTCTCATACACATCACCAATGGGACCTTGTTTCAACTATCCTATGGCAAGGAAAGACTTGAGGTGGCACTTTCTTCGGGAGGGTTTTAGTTGGGCAAGGTTGGCTGAGCAATTAGCCTGCACTCTAACCTATTTCACAAGGCAAAGCCCAAGTCAAACTGCTGGGTTAAGGTATCATTTTCCCGAGGGGCTATCTGATCAGGATTAGATGGTCTGATCAAATGTATTCACTAATTCTAACCTAGGGGCTATCTGATCAGGATTAGATGGTCTGATCAGATTTATTCACTAGTTCTAACCTAGGGGCTATCTGATCAAGATTAGATGGTCTGATCAGATGCATTCACTAACCTATCAACATTGAAAATTTAAAAGGACTTGGTCATGCTTGAAAGGTATGACCAAGTTGCTATTATTGCATGGGGCCTTTGTTTCAATTCTTTTTAGCCCTTTTTTCTTTTTCTTTCTTTTTTTCTTTTCTTTTTTCTTTTTTCTTTTCTTTTTTGTTTTTTCTTTTTGTTTTTTGTTTTTTCTTTTTCTTTTCACAAATTATTTGAAGAATGCAATATCATTTGTCGACCAAATCACCAGATACAGATAATATCCAAGTCATCAACTGATTCCCATAATTTATGGGGTGATAACAAGTTCCTCGAGAACTTTTCAGGACATAACATTATTGATCTCTCAGACTTTGATTTTAAGCATGAGATTTCAAATGCGTGCCTATCAAAATCTTTATTGCATCTAATGAAATGATCATTTATAGTTCTCTACCCTATGTGGTCCATATTTTCTTTTCCTTTACTAAATATTGTGTCTTACTTTGATGAATGATGCGATGCAAATTCCATCCTATGATAATGTATACTCTTTTGGTTTACAAGTCTTGTAACATAGTGTAAATATTTACTTTTTGCAAGATACTTGGTCCTTGTTCGATATTCTTTGTGTGTGAATATTTATTTCAAGAATAACGCCTAGTCCTATCTCAAGCATTTTCAGTTCTTGCATGTTATTTAAAATAGAGGAGTACCACATCTTTAAAAATGTAGGGGCCTCATGAGGTTGACTTAAATACCATATGATAGTCTTTTCGATCAACACCTTAAAACAATCAAAACCTTTTCTTTTGCAAGGAGGTGTCTCAACTCTTTGCCTAGATCCTTTTAGTGATTTCTCCCATTATATGCAGGAGTAAGTGTTCCATTAAAATTCCTCTTGTAAATATAGGTTTCCTTATTAGTTTCATTCTATATTCTATTTGGTTTATAAACAAAACATGTAATTTACTACACAATTCTATTTATGGGTATTGAACTGGTAGAAGCTTGCCAAAATATAACATGGGAATGTCTTAAAAATTAAAGAGGATGGACACAAACAAACAACAAGTCATAGAAATAGACAAGTGTGTATTCGAGACATGGGACATGGAGGAGAAAATAAACAAGGGAATAAAATAAAACATATTTATGTGTAAAGAACAAGGAATTTGGAAACCTGGAACATAAGCAAACATAAACACAACTCTGTGGAACATTCCAAGAGAGAGAAAGGGTGTTAAACGATTTGCAATTGTTGAAAGCAGAGAATAGTGACAAGACTGAGGAAAAGTGGAGGAAAAAAACTGAACAAAGCATAAGATAAAAAAGAAAAATCAAAGTGATAAAATGATGTCTATGCATACACCAATGCATACAAAGACATAGAATTGTAGAGATGAATATCACAAAATATACTTTCCTAATAGAGCCATTTCCAAATCCATATATTTTGATTGCTTTTTCTATTTGTAATCTAGTCTTTCCATGGCACAATTTAAAGTCAAGTACAGAAAATGACAAAGTGTTGTTACAACATAACCATGAAAATATCTGAGAAACCGACAAAAAACTATCAAAACATGGAGAAGGGAAACCCAATCATCATCAAAGCTGAAGAAAAAATAGGTGGAAATCAATCATATCCTACTCATGTAGCTTTCCAAACACGTATATGAAGATGAACAAATATAAAGAGGTGGCATAAAATGAGGTCTCTCTACTAAGAAGTATGTATAGAATGATGGGCTTGATTATGATGAAACATGAAGAACATCCTCAATATGAAAATATTGTAAAGTACTATATTACATGGAAAGATTAGGCCCAAATTGATTTCTTCTCAAAGGTAGAAGAGTTACATCCAAAATGTTGGAACCTGTTAACGTTGAGTAAATGTCTGGGATGAAAAACAATCTACAAAGGTAACCTACAAACCAACTTTAAGACTGGAAACTAGCCTTTCTAATCTAGAGAGGGCTCTCTCTGAGACTCGATCTCTAAAAGACATGTTGCTTTTCTTGATGGCTAGACTTTAAACTTCAAGGTAAATTTTAATAGGTCTGCTGACAAAATATAGTGTTTCTAGGGCTATGGAGTCAACCCCTGAAAACAAAGAAACAATGCTTGGTAGGTAGAACTCCTCATACAAACAAAGGCTAAACAAGGTAATGAAATTTAGTATTTAATTTGATTATGTAGGGAGAAAGAAGAAAAGAGACATACAACAAAATCAGAGCACCAGAGTGGATGAACTATGATATTAGATGGGAAGACAAACAAAATTTAAATCGGTTCAGTCTAGAGCACCACTTAGATGAATTATGGACACTAAAATTTACCAATTTAAACAGAAGAGAAGTGAAAATGAATATGAATACAAAGGAAACACATACAAGGAGAGGTACAAACTTCAGAGCATCACCATTAGAATATTTTTCTTAAGGAAATCGGGACTTCTACAATTGTATTTCTTTAGATTAAGGAAATTACACAGAAGATCAAAATATCTATACTTTTTCCCACTCACCCCCTTTTACATCAAAATAGTCCCTATATATAGAAATTAAAGCTACACTAAGCTGCTAGGAATCAAACTACTATCTCCTAGAGTTGTGGATCTGGCTGTTTTCAAAGAGAACAATAACCTTTACAAAAATTGTCAAGAATAGGAAAGTCGATCTGGAAATCATAAACTATCCGGGATGTTGTTTACAATCATAAATTATGTAGGTAAATCACAATCAGACGGTTGTGATGAATCATCACGCGTATTACTAGACAACACTGTCACCGCTGCGCAATAGATTCTGGCTTCTGCTGCGCAACTGCTGGTTGTGAAATCTGCACAGTGATTTCACACGACAGATCTTCATGTAGAGGTTGCGTGCACGAACCTAGTTGGCTGCAAAGAATGGGATCATCCAATTTGTCCGTAGCTTCATTTTTCAAAGTCACCTGCAGTTGTAATGCCCTATTGTCCTTCTCAATGACAATATTTGTCTTTTCAAAATTTTCATCTGTCTCAACAAAGCTGCATTTATTTTCAATTTTAATTGAGTGTCGGAGAGAGATGAACATGCATTTTCAATAACCGGTCTGCATTCCTTGAAGTGTTTCGTGATTCTTTCATCTAACATCCTATTTTCCTCCCTAAGTTCAATGATCACATCTTGGGCCTCTCTGAGATTCTTTTTAAGCCAATTTATATTATTTTCTCTTGTTGTTGGTGAGGTAGGAGATATCTGACCTGCTTGACTCTGTGATGTTGGTGTTTCGATATTTTTTTTTGCTAGATGCTTTCTCAATTCTTTGTTTTCTTGAAAAAATTGGGCTATGACATATTGATCTTGCTTTAGTTGTTGTTTCACTTCTTGAGTATTTCAATTTTCCTCACCTAAATCCACCTACTTTTGATCAATTTCATGGTTTGCACATTCAACAAGTTCTAGCTAAACTATGGGTATGGGAAATCTCCTAGCAGAGGACCTGGTGCATGGTTTATTGGGAGCACGAATATCCTCAGTTTTATCAGTAAATATTGACCTGCTTCTCTTCTGGGATGTTGGTTGACTGAATGATGAGTGTTCCATTTCTTTCCCTTTTCTTCTTTTAGTAACATCTCCTCTTCTCGCCTCTGAAATATGAAGTGTTTTTTATCAGTAGATAGAGGAATGCCTCCTTTATGGTCTCTGGGAATGTTAGCCAAAATCAGAAAAAAATTCCAGTCCTTGTTCAAATTTCTCATCTCTTCAACCACCAACATCTTGATTAATGAAAAATGGAATAATTTTTTCCCTAGTTGATCATCTTTGCCTGGACATTGTCCGTTGTCTTTTGCAAGATACAACACAAGAAGAAAGGTAAGTTTAAGGGATTTATCCCTATGAAATGCAACAATAACCTGAAGTGGTATGGATGCACCTTATCGAATCTTCCCTCAGGTGAAGTATTTCTTGATTATCTTCAAAATTTTCTCAAAAGTTTCCAGGAGATACTCGCTCGAAATGTCGGTTCCATATTTCCGATTTCAATATTTAGGATTGATGAAATCCATATAACATGAAGTGTCTAAAGGCATACCTTTAAACCATTTTTCTCCCTACAAAGGAATATATGTCACAATTGACATAGTTTCCTCTATCACTTGAAAAGTTATTCCTGCAATTGTTGCACTGACACCAGTAAAATTGAGGATGAACTTCTCAGTTAGTTGCGCATTATATCCTTGAATCCTTTCACAAAAACACATACATTCRTCTTGTTCAAAAGATGCCCTAATCACCGRGTTTGTATTTATTAACTTTAAATATTGAGGTTCAAACCTCACGACCCTGCCACTTCTTTCATTCTTTCTTTTGCTTTGGGAAGTTTCCATGGTGTTGGTATATGTTAATTTCAAGTGCGCAACAATAAATTGTAATACCCTCTTTGTSCAGTGAATAAGAATGATGAAATTTGCAKAAGGTACAAGAAAGGGTAGCAACATAAATCTTCACGTGACAAACAAATCATCAGCAGAAAATTCGACGCAATGAGAAATTCAGCGCAGCAGTAAAGTGCGATGGAAAAATTCACGCAGTGGAAAACATGGTGCGACAACAAACAACAATGGGAAACTTTGTGCAACGAAAATATCAGTGTGGCAATAGGTAGTTTAGAAGAAAGAAGGTTGACTGTGAGAAGAAATAACTTGTTCCAAAAGGCTAGTTTGCAACGAGATCCAAGAAAACTTTTGAACAATGGATGAAAGAAATGGAGGAGACGCAAAAAAATAAAAATAACATACTTACGTAACGACTAACAACACATACTTTTAATGCAACGAAGGGCTTCAGAGCTTGTTGAAAAAACTATGGATGACACACAAATTTTGAAAGTGACGGACAAGCATGAAGGATGACCAATATTTATGCTTGAACGGATAAGGAATGAAATCATGGAAAAGGACGATAAATCTATAGTGACGATAAGTTCGAAAGCAGGTTAAATATTTTCGCAACGAACTCGTGCAACGGGTACACTTTTGAAGTGTGCAAAGTACAAATGATAAGATTTCCATGATCGTTCACTTTTATGACTTCATGATTAGGCAATGATTCTCATAATATATTTGGACATTACCTTTGTCCTAACCACTCGACTCGAATTTGTTACGTAAATTCCCCGTTTTTGACATGACTCGAGATTTAAGAAGATAAACCCTTACAATTCAAACATGACTAATTATTACACCCTTTTTCCAGCTTTAATCCAAAGTCCTTACTCGATTTTTCAAACCATCCATTAGTTTTTTCACTGACCTCATAAACAAACACACCAATTGCGACTTATTCAGGAATTTTTTTTTTTTCAAAACACTAAGACATGGCTCTAAAAAAATGGACAAACCTATGACTCTAACTATAAAAAATATGGTGCTAACAGAACCCACCAAAATTTAAGATATTGTTGGATTATTTGACTCGATAATCAACATGATATGTAAACTATTTTGAATATTTAAATAGCCAATTCATTAGAACAAATTTTAAACTTACAATCACTACAATGAGTCTATGCTTATTTTGTTTCGTTTTTTGTTTTGTTTTTCTTCTTTTTTTACATACAAAAGTATTTTCAACGTTGCAACCATTGATGGTAATAGGTATTTTAACACACACACAAGACAATCACCACAAAATTGGAATCTTATAGATAAAAGCATACCAAATTTGGTGGTGACCAATTGCTTCGATTGGTTCATAGAGACAAAGATGCAAGGGCTCCTGGAAAAATATTTGAGGGATTATTGTAGAAAAGGTAGTTGTTGAACCCCTTTCATTCTTTTCTTTTCCCCCTCCCTTATTCTATTTTCCCACCTCTTTTAATACCCTTTCTTCCCCCCTTCTATATTTTCCCTTTTCCCATTTTCTCTTTATCCCTTCTTTTTCCCTTTCTTGGAATTACTATACTTAACCATTTACACGTTCGCGGAACTTCGGACTCGTGTACTATTGCACTTGAATTATCTCCCATTCACCTATGCATAAGTCCTCCCAACACTTTGAGTTATTTTGCATCTCGGACTTTCAGGCTTTTGGACATGCAGACCTACGTGATACACTTCCACTCTCTCCATTGTTCACCTGATACTTTTTGATACTTAGTCATTCCATAATTTCAGACTTGCGGACCTTCGGACTTGCAAATCTGCCTTTTCATACTAGTCACCAACCCCGATGCTCTACCATTACCCATCCCTTCACATTGTTCGATGTCACATTTATTGTTATCCCTACGGACCCAACTACCAAATTTATTGTTGAGGTGGCCGTTAATTAATAATGATGTTACTGAGGCTACTAATAGTTATTTTGAGTTAATGTTTCCGTAAAAGAAATCTAACTCAAGTTCATTTTACTGTGCAAAATAATAGCTCAAGAAAATCTGGAAAGCTTCGCTAGGAAAACCATGACAAAGAAATCATTCTGTGGGGATACCCTGAACCGCTTTGCTAGAGAAGATCAAAATTACCATTGGTCATGCTCATACTGGTATTACTCGAAATTGCTGGATAGAGAAAACAACAAAGTATGGATGTCAAGAATAGTTCTTTTCGGGTGTGTTCCAAAATTCTTTGAGTGCAAGGACATCATCACCTGGTGTGTCAATAGGCTCATTCAAAACAAAAGAGATATTGAATTGCATAATAGTTCTCCCATCTCGTTGGCACCCTCAATATTTAGAGAAATGTTGAAATTACTAGAGCCAAACCTAGTCTATAAAGGAGAGGAAGCGAGAAACTTCCTAAAAAGAAAGAATAATGAATTGGAGGTCCTTCAGGAATATTTGCATGACCCTTCCACAATTCCTGAAGACATATCAAGAATTCAGGTGAGTTCTTTAAAGGATCCCTATAAGGAAATTGCCTGGTTATTTACTCGAATTGCTATTGTTACTTCTCTCATGTCATAAAGGACAAATGAAAGGATGCTTACTTCTTTCACTACATTAAGTGGTATGTCTTACTTGACTTATCAAGAGTTTCTAAGGTCCTTACTTCTCAAGGTATTAATCTATGAGTAGTTGTTCCTAAGGTCGACTGCTGAGTTTAGGTTCTGCCTTATCAATAATACGACTTCACTTGCTTATTTCTATGAGCAGATTTCTTCGAGATGACTTAGTTGTCTGAATAGCTATTGAATTATTTATGGCATAGTTACTTTTTTTATTATATACTGATAGTGAAGAAAATATATATGTCAAAATAAATTATATAATTTATCCAATCTAGGCCTGATCTATTATTACTAAATTGGGTTGGAAGGACCCTACGGGTTATGTTCTAACGACAACCAAGCACCTGTTATCGAAACATCTCAACCAATCGGGTGTTCAAGACCCCCCTAACTTTATTTGAGGTAGTGAACAATTATCATTATATCTAAAATGTTTCATTCTATTAGTTCCACCCAACATAATTCGTGATTGCAGCCAAGCATGTGTGCAGTATTCTGCAACCGTTAACCATGAAAGGCATTGAGTCCCAAGGATAAGAGATAAGAATATTATCTCCTTAACTGTTAACTAGGAAAGGATCCTTATTCGTCAAGTAAGAGACTCCATAAAGACTTTCCTCTTTGTGCATTTCAGCATGTTGTTGGAGAAAATAGGGGCGATCTCCTATTGAATCGATTCACACTCGATATAATCAACTAACTTTCTGGATAGAATTTCGGACCTTCGAATCAAGAGCTAATGATTGATTGAGCATGTTGTCATGCTCTAGATATTATTTAGGAATCATTAGCCTTAACCATGCATTTTCCTTCAACGACTTGTGTTGATCTAAGTTCCGTACCCATGATTATTTATCCATACTTCCTTCCATTGCAGTCATTACTCACTCACATATTCCCAAGGGTAGGGTATATTCTCCCTAGGGACATAAGAACCATACCAAGGAGAAACAAGAGCTATAGCGGTTGTAGGAGTTGGAAAATCCAATAACCCTTATTACATAAACAATTCCTCGACTAGCATTGTACACATTACATTTCGTTGTTCATGAAAATTATATCTTTGACTTGGAGAAGATAATCTCAAATGAAATCACTGTACAACTCACTAATTTCAAGTCTGATAAAAGGTTTTACATGTCATCTTATTTGATATTTTCCATTACATAATGGCCTACTTTTGAGGGCTTAAACATTGCCAGGAGAATTAAAATAAAAGTGGACCCTGTGACTATTTGGTACCACGATTTATGGAAACAAAGGGTCAACCATAATTTTTATGAGGTGTATTCAGATTCTGTATCTAAATTCAAGAAATTTTTAATTGGGGAAGACACTTCACAGTTGTCATTGGAAGCTACATATTTTCTGAAGGGAAGAACGAGTTCTGGAAAAAATGGAAGATTATAATATTATCAGGGTTTTCTTCTCCGTTGAAAAACCTATTTTACTTCCCTATTATATATCTAGGAAAATTTTTGTCATTGAAATAAACCGACAATATAAATTCTAGTTCCATATATTTTCTGATAAAAGGAAAAAGCAGTTCATACCTTTTCCATGGAAAGTTGGTGAACTTCTTCTCCAAGGAATTTCCAAAATTGATGAATATGTTGCTTATTTCGAGAACTCTGACCTAAAATTTGCAAGAGAAATCAAGAGTTTCAACCCAAACCACCTTTTTTATAATCACTTTCTTTCAGTTGGGCTTGGCCCAACATTCTTAAAATCATCCATTAGTAAAGAAGAAAAAATGACAGTCACCATCCTAGTGACCAAGAAGCCGACAAAAATTCAAAAGACATAGAAATTGTCATAAGCACAACAGAGCATCATAAAGAAAGAGGTATACCCTCAAATGAAAAAAGTGCCCAATCACCATTTGTCTCTAGAAGGACTTCATTTCCAAAGTAAAATCCACAACCAGGAACGTCTCATGCAAGAAAAATCTAGAGCAATAATTCATGGTATGATGAAGATATGAACCCTCCCAAAGGGAATCTAGATAATCCCCATAAAAAGAACCAGTTCACAACAGGAAGGGGATGAGACACATGCTTAGGAAGATGATTTATTATTGGATAACATGGACCTATATGTGGATATTGAAAACATTACATTTCCAGATGTTGAAGTATCACCTCGATAAAATATATAGCCTGTCTCTACACTCATGATCCATGATGAAACATTTTTTGATGAGGAGACATTTGTTGTAAAAAATGCATCTTTTGATAAGGACTCTAAAAAACAAGTTTTTGAAAGAACCATAAAAACTAAGAGTGAGAATCTATGGTCCACCATTGACACATGGGATATGTTACCTTCAAAATTATCATCCATTCATAGAGTTACATGAGACGCACTCGATGTTTCAATCACACTCATGGAAGAAGAGAATGCCCAGTTGAAAGAAAGCATTAAAGAATTGGAGGAAATCATTATGCCTCCACCTATTCAGGATTCTCATGTTGCCATGATTAATCCTGGAAAAGGTCTTGAAGAAAACCCATAATCAAGTTTGAAGGTCAAAGGAATTTCTAGTTTAATTAAGGCCACCTGACATTTTGTTGAACAAAATATTAAGAAGAAATGTCATTAATTGTAGAACTATAGCATATGACGAAGAGTTTCTCTTCTCTTGGTTTAATAATTCACAACACCAAGGAATATTTAAATTCAGACTTAAAAAATGATGAAGAGTTCTACACTGATGGAGTTGTGATGTTCAAAACTAGAGTTTCGACAATGACAGAGAAGATGAGAAAGTAAGAAAATATACCTTCTTTGAGCCACATCAAACAATTGAAATCCTACTGGATAGAATGAATTAATTTATTAAAATGTCTAATAGCCCAATTGACTTACTGATCGAGGAGGAAAAATGAAGCATATTTAAAAATCCTTGATTTGGACATCGTTGGAACTATCATTGAAGTCCCAGACCCTAAGTATCTTTCAAACTCTATTCTCATGACTCGACGGGATTTTGAAGAGCATATTGAATGATTAAAAAAGACATCGACTGAAAAGTTCGATAATATGATGGAATTCACACATGATGACATTAACAGATGGGTTGTCGAATATACAAATAAGAATGAAGAAATTGAAAATATATTACAAAATTTGTTCGTTGATCTTAGGGAGATTGAAAAGGAGTTGTTTAATATTAATATAAAACAAGAAGTAATTGTTGCTCCATTAAGGGACTTTATTCAAGAATGGTTGAATGCCTCAATTTCCAAGATTTCTGAAATTCTAGAAGAGGAATTTATGACCGGTAATCCAACTGTAACCATAAATAATATAAAGGAAGCAACAAGAAGTAGATAAAGAAAGAGATACCATCATAGTAAGTCCATATTGATGACATTCTTCTTTCTTTATCAGTTTTCATCCAATTATTCTTCTTCTTTGAATAGAAAAATTTAACTAAATCATCATAACTTTCTCTTTGTCTTCTTTCTATATTTTGTTGTCCGACATCCACCCAAATTCTTATCTCTATGTTATACCTTCTTGTATTTGTTTTATTTATGGTCTACGAGAGCCCCAATCCTAGTCCTTTGGACAAACACCTTTAACTTTCAAAAGCATTGTAATAGACTTTATTACTTTTGAGAAATGCCAAGAGAAATAAATCGAGATCAGTCTTGACTGTATTTGATCCAGGTGGATATCGGTGGCCACCCACCTATTCCAACTGGCTCAAAACAGTCTTCTGACAACTTACTATTTTTAGCAGTTTTTCGGTTCCTAAACTTTCGGGGCCATTTTGAGGGCCTAAATGAAGTTTTTTGGGATCAGTCACCTCAATGATATCCATAGGCTCTAATTGAKCCCCCAAAATGAATCTCCTTGATGATACCTTTACAATGAGCTATTGTGCGCCCCAAACAAAGATCATATGCCAAAGTTACGCCCTCGGGAAGTTGATAAACCAAACTACCCAAAACAGGKTCCACAAAACTATTGGATTTTCATCTTCAGGGGTTAGGGTTTTGTATTTTGTTTATGTTAAAAATGACTTTGGAGCCTCATTGTAACRATCATCTTGTTTCAAATGCGAGTATCTGTCACATCTCTTCTGAGAGATAAGTTTCCACCATTCTAGCGAGTCTTTCACTCTGTATTTCTACAGTTTTGTACATTTCGCTCATTAATATAAATTGTGTATTATTGTATCTCTGTGTTTATGGTTGCATCTCTGATATATTTCTATTATATTATTTGATATCTGAAATATCTTTGTACATTTATTTATTATATCTCCACTATCATTTTAGTCCGAAAATAATCTGGATCAGTATTTTATAACTCTGAGCACTAAGTATAAAGTATTTGAAATTGATTCATCATAATATTATTTTGAGTTATGAGAGTATTTACTCTATAAAATTCATCTTATGCATCTGGACCATCTTCTTTTACTTTTTATGTGTGATCATAAATCTTTATTTTCACTATGATGGATGTAAGGAAATTTTGTTTATTTTCTGCAATGTGTGATGTGTGAGGTTCCTGGTCCTTTCTCAGGAATTATCTTAAAATAAATATTTTATCTTTCGACATTTTTTTTCTTTCTTTGAGAAAAAAATTTGGACTTTCTTAAGGTCGTATATTATTTCTTTATCTAAATTTATTAAAGAATACCATAATCCAAAGAGGAGTATCACTTCTATAAAAATGCAGGAAGATTCATATCCTCGTGAGGTTGTCATTTTGATCCTGACGGATTCAAGCGTCAACAATAGTTTAAACTCGAGTCAACATATTTTACATATTTTTAATATTTTACCAACCAATCTTTTTCAAATGGGCTAAGTTAATAAGTGGACAAGTTCATCCATTTCTAGTGTAAAATCTACCTCAAATCCAATAGGGATTTTGTCGAAAGTAATAGTTCTACTTTATTGATGGGGAATTTGATGATAGAACCTTGTCCCCAAGGGATCTGACACATTTTAACATGACACAAATAGAGAGAGTTTGGGAAAAAAGAGTGGATCGAGGTAGAAATTTTCCTAACAAAAAAATAGAAGAAGGCATGTAAAAGAAATTAAGTTTTTCCATTTGTTAACTCACTCCTTTACAAATTTACGATAGTTGTGTCACAAGTAATGATAAATATCAATATTAAGGATACACAAAGTCATACAAATCATAATTATTTAAGCTATTTACAGTCATACATGAATGCAAACACATAGGAATTGGTTCACAACATTGTTTTTGGCTTTGCTTTGTGCCTAGGCATACTATTCACTTACATATATCAGCATGATGATAAAACTTGCTAATGTCAATGGGCATGCCATAACACCTCACCCTACAAGAAACATTCAAATTAGCTTGCATTCAAGGTTAGGTATTTTTCCAGCCTATCCACCACTGAGTACCTCTTCAATGTTTGTTGTTACTATTTTTCTTATTGAGAATATGATTAAAACAATCAAAACCTCTTATTTTGTAGAGAGATAGATCCTTATAGTGATTTCTCCCATTATGTACAAGAGGAAGTGTTCCATTTAAAATCATCTTGTAGATATAGGTTTCATTTTCAATTCCATTTTAAATTTTATTTGATTTATAAACATAACGACATGATTCATTGCACGATATTAGCCCTTGATATTGAACTAAAACAAGCATGCAAAAAACATGGGAATAGCTTAAAAATAAATGATGTTGGACATATAAAAAATAGAAAGCCATAACAATAAACAATTTTGTATATAAGACATGGAACAAGTTGGGGGGAGAGAATATCAAGGAAAAGAAAATAAAATAAAAAAATTAACACATAAATGAACTAGATATAAATCTGGAACTCTACAATTTCCAATAAAACTACATGCATATCATTGCACATTTTAC
>JASDQU011178905.1:29338-43227 GCA_032191745.1 Picea mariana
CAGCCAATACTGATAAAGTCCGACCCCATTTTAACCCTTTTTCAAGTGCAAACAGCTGTGACTTGTTTGGCATTGAAGTATAGAGTATTTTTATTGGTTTAGTATGCAAACGTTCCACTTCCTTGCCTACATAACAAGACTGAATTAGGGTTAAAATCCATTTTATGACAACAGATATAGGTGACGTCACACATGCTTTAACCTTTTGTTTATGCTTGCAACGTTGTGACATTTATCATCTATCTTGATAGACATTGAGTTAATAATTGCATTTGTAAGCTGATTTGCTAAAACGTTCCACTCAATTGTCTCTTTTTTGACCTAAATTTATGCTTGACGTCACACCTCATTGCAACAACAATATATAGTGACACAGCAATATTATCTATATGAGCTTATTTGGGATATTTATTGCATTGATGATATAATACATGGTTTAATTATGAACATTGAATGCTCATTATCTCTTATGCTTTGTCTTTAATGCTTATGAAGTACTAACCCACTGCAAGCACATATTCCAGTTGTATTTGTCTTGTCTCGCAAACAAGTGCATCATCAGTGGAATGTCTCTTGTGGCTTTTGACTATCTCATTGGCAGTAATCTGTGAAAGGGAATCTCTTATCTTGGTCCATTACCTCTTTGGCCCTTCATCAACCCAGATTGCTTAGGGACGTCTCTCTTGGACTAGCCATCCTAAATAGAAAGAGCCCCCCATCAAGGTGACAGTGTGTGGGGAAGCTCCTATTACGCCGGTTTAAGCCTTGACTCAAGCTCTTTAGACCTTTCCTACAAACCGTGCGATAACAGGACCCAAGGGTTGGAATCCCAGACCCACCTGAAATGGATTATGGTTGGTGGAGCTATGGAGAGCATTGTTTTAGTTGTGTTGAAAATAGGGAAGACTCTCATCCCATGTACGTGGATGTTTGGAGTTATACATGAGTAGGATGTGCACAATCATTCAATTGACGACCTCTATCTATCCATCGGTTTGAGCGTGGAAGGCAGTGAATTTAGTGAGTTTGATTTCCAACAGTGACCATAGAATCGACCAAAATGTGTTGAGGATCTTGTTGTTCTGATCAGAGATGATGGTCTGTGGTATCCCAAAATGGACCCACACTCATTCGAAGAAAATCTTCACAGTATCTGCCACTGTGATGCTCTTCTTACAGGCTATGAGAATGGCCATATTTGAAAACTGATCAACCACCACAAATACACAATCATTTCCTTGCTTGGTGGATCGAAGGCCAGACATGTAATCCATCGATATGGATTCGCAAGGCCTCTCAAGAGTAGGAAGAGAGGTGTATAAGCCTTACTTCTTGATGGATGGCTTGGAAATGGCATAGGTAGTGAAAGATTTAATATACTTGCTGATGTCATGTCGAAGTTTTGGACAATAAAAATGCTTATGTAGAACGACAACAATTTTATCCACACCAAAATGTCTTGCCATTCGATTGTAGTGAGCCTCCCAAGTCAGATTTGCATGGTCGCTTGCATGAACACATAGGTGTCCCAAATGGCATAACAATTCGTACTAAATGTGAAAATTGGTGACATTCGTTCATGTACCTAAGAGATGATAGGTGGTGGTGAAGTCTGTATCTTGCAGATAAAGTTGGAGCAACTCAGATGCCTCATGCCCAAATGAATGGAGTATGGTGGTGAGTGCATCCACGGGAGGTCGACTGAGACAGTAAATGACATGATTTTTTCTCCCTATCTTATACTTGATGTTGAGATGGAACTGTTGCAGGTATGTGAACCACTTCTAATGGCGTTCGTTCTCCAACTTCCCCTGTATCTATAAAAACTGCAAAGGCTTGTGATCCGTGTGGATGATTGTCTCCTTTCCTAGAATGTAATGTTTCCATTGACAACATGATTGTAAAATGGAATACATTTTCTTGTCATAGGTGGTGTATTTCTTGACATTATTTGAGAGTGTCTCACTATGGTATGTTATCGGATGACCATTTTGAGTGAGAACTGCTCCTACAACATACTCAGATGCATCAGTCTCAATATCAAATGATTGTTGTAGATCAGGTAAGGAGAGTACCGAAGCTGAGAACAAACATTTCTTTATATCATCAAATGCTCATTGTTGTGCCTTTCCCCATGCGAAAGTTTCCTTGCCACCTCCCTTGGTCACTTGGATGAGGGCCCATGCAACATGGGAGAATCCCAACACAAACCATTGATAGAAGTTGGCAAGTCCCAAGAAGCTCCAAAGCTCGGTTAGTGTGGTCGGGCTGGATAGTCATGAATGAATTGGATCTTAGCTGGATCCACATGTACCCCATGTTCATCAACAATGTAGCCCAAGTATTGGACCCTATTCATTCCAAAGGAGCATTTTTCCAAGTTGGCATATAGCTTGTGCTGCCGCAAAGTGCTCAAAACTTGTTGAATATGCTACATGTGGTCCTCCCAAGTTCTACTGAAAGATGCAGATGTCATCCAGATACACCACCACAAAAGAGTTGGTGAAGAGTCTCAATACATCATCCATCAACCTCATGAAAGTTGTTGGTGCATTTGTTAGTCCAAAGGGCATGACCAACCATTCAAAGAGACCTTATTTAGAT
Organism: Picea mariana; assembly: GCA_032191745.1. Classification (NCBI taxonomy): domain Eukaryota; kingdom Viridiplantae; phylum Streptophyta; class Pinopsida; order Pinales; family Pinaceae; genus Picea; species Picea mariana. The sequence goes on from JASDQU011178905.1 coordinate 31,943, forward strand.
TTGAAAGTTATCTTCCATACATCAGTCAGTTCAATGGGAACCTAGTGGTAGCCAGACTTTAGGTCAATCTTGTTGAAGAAATTATCCCCCTTGAGTTGGTCAAGAAGTCATCAATTCGGGGAATTGGGTAACGGTTCTTGATTGTGATTTTGTTTAATGCTCTGTAATCAATGCAGAGCCGCCATGTCCCGTCTTTCTTCTACACTAGTACAATTAAGATTCCACAAGGGGAGGATTTGGGTCTGATTTGCCTCTTTTGAAGCATCTCTTGGATATGACTCTTGATTTCGTCATTTTCCATCAACAAGTGATGATAAAATGGTCCATTAGGCAGAGGTGCACCATGGGTTAGATCAATTGGATGCTTGACTTGGCAGTGCGTTGGTACCCCGATGGGTGAGGATAAGATGTCTCTGTACTCTTCCATGATTCCATCCACTTTCTTCTGTTGCAAAGATAGGTTCTGTGTAGAGGTCATGGATGTGGTGGCGACCTTATTTTTATTGTGAGCACAGATCACAAAGAAGATGAACTTCCCGGTCTGTGAAATGACCTTACTGCATTGCTTAATATAGATTAAATAAATAGCGGCAGGCCACACTACCTATGGTATCATATACAATTGTCTACCCAAAGTAATAATAACACTGTGGGGTCTAGAATCATACACAACATGTCGCTTCCACTAATATGGTTTTCCTAAAAGAACATCACAAAATTCAATGGAAGCAATATCACAAAATACCTCATCTTTGAAGGGCTTGATGTCGTAGGGTAGACGACACTGTTGGCTGACGCATAGATCTCTTCCTTGGCAAAGCCAACCAATGGTGTAGGGCTGCAGGTACGGTGTCATCAGATGGTCTAATCACCTGACGACCTCTACTGAGATCAGGTTCTTCAAACTTCCTCTATCGGCAATGAAATGAGGCAGATCCCCCTTTACCTACATTTGTGAGTGAAAGAGGCATTCCCCTTCTTCTAGTTYTTCTGGTTTGCTTGGCTGGACTTTGGTGGTAGCGACAGTGGCACTGGGTTCGACATCAATAATCGTCTTCCCTCCTTTTGGATTTTATTTGGAGTCAGAATCTGCCTCTTACTYGAAATATTTTAGCTTGACCACTAGTGACTGCTTGGAACGACATTCTTCRGTGTTGTGCCGGGGGGATTTTATGGTATTCATACTAGTTTCYCRTGTCCTTCTTTGACTTATGATTAACCTTCTTGTGTTGCGGTTTGGACTAGTTTTYCTGAGAGTGGCCATATTTTCTTTATCCCTTGTTTTTTGGGTTGGGGTTGACTTTGCCTTGCTTTGACTGTGAGGAGTTTGCAGATCCAAACTCTCGCCTCTTTTGCTTAAATTTCTACTCGATCTTGAGAACATATCTATAAGTTGTACCCAATGATGCGATGTCTAGAAAATCCATTTCTATTTGAATGTATCTATGTAAACAACCACGGTATTTTAGCACCATATGTTTTTTAGAGTATTTGATACCCAATTTGGTGCATAGGGTATGGAAAATATTGGTGAAATATGGTACTGTTTGGTCCCTTTCCTGACGTAGGGTGGTCCATCTTGTGTACTAGTCCTCGTAGCTTCCAACATGGTAGCATTGTTCTTTAATGGAATCCCTGAAGGAATCCCATGTGGGGGCGACCACAAATATTTCATATTCCTCTACGGCCCTTTGCTCAGAGTAAGTATCACACCAGTCCTTAACATGGGGGACAACCTTAAGGAGTGCAAAAGTAATCTTTTCCCTATAGGAAAAATTGTGGACCGAAAAATACCCTTTGAGTAGATTCAACCATTTATCTATAGAATCTGCATCTATTAGTCCTTCAACTAATGGAATATCAAAATTTACTTGTACCTTGAAGGTGGTTTCATGGCCGCTTGATGAAGATGCGTCTCCTGTGGGAAGCCACCAAAGGATCTGTGCAAAGTTATCCATCAGTTCATTCCTTTGTCGTGCAAGGGATTCCTCGAGAAACAATTTAAAATGATCTCTTGCTCCATCATCTTTCTTCTCATTCCCCATGAGTTGTTGTAAGGCTCGACGTGACCGATCTTGCAAAGTCTCGACTAGTTAGAGTCCCAACTTCTTGTACCCAGATCTTGTCAGGGACATGCACGAAGAAAAATAAATGAAGAGCAGACCACTCTGATACCACTGATCTGTATTTATGAGCGGAACGAAATAAACTGATTGAATACAATAACACAAAGATATGGAGAACAAAAATATATATCTAGTGAACAATAACTTCTATTGATTAAGTAAAATATGCTAAAACTGTAAAATTACAGAAATGAAAACAATTGCTCGAATGGTGGTAGCTATCTCTGAGAAGAGATGTGGTTGTTGCACATATCCGTTTGAGAAGAGTGATTATAATGAGGCTCCAGAGGCCTTTTTAACATTACTCATGAATTCATAAACCCTAGACATCCAAAAACATAATCCTAAGAGATGAAATGCCAAAAGTTATGTGGGCCCCGATGGGTAAGTTGGTACCTCAAATTCCTTGGGTTGTAACTTTTGTATACGACCTTCGTTTTAGGCGTGTGATAGCCCATTGGAAAGGTATTTTCGAGAAATACACATTATGCCATCAAAACCTAACTCCGACTATAGTTTTACTGTGGTAATCCAATAAAACACGGTTTATGGCCCCAAAATGGCCCTAGAAGTACATAAAGATGTACTAACATGAAAACTTCCAAAATAAACTAGTTGAATTAGGTGGGAAGCCACCAATCGCCACCTAGCAGCTGTGTAGGGATTCAGATAGCCCCGAAAGTGTATAAACCACAATTACAAATAATTACAGAAGAGCGTGTTGAACTAAAACTGACAAAAGGAGCCTGTTGGAATAGGTGGGTGGCCACCAATATCCACCTAGATCACCTTTTCATGATCAAGGAAGGACTACATGTGGGCCCATTTACCATAAGTACTCACTTGTGATAAATGTATCATATCTCCCTTGGTTTGCAGCCCAATCTAGGAGAAGGTTTTCCCAATGCTTACTAGGGCCATTCACCATAGGTACACCCCTGTGAGTGAATGTTTGCTCGATGCTGAAACATAAAAACTCCCTCTTATCTAGGGAGGTATCTTTTCACGATGTCTTCATCTAGTAGTCCACTGACTCCTCTGTAATCAACTAGTAGCAAAATGGTATCTAATCATCTGCCATAGTCTTTATGACAATGCTGCAATCAACCAATAACACATAGCTATTGCAATGTCGTCCAACAATACAAAACTATTTCCATGTCATAATAGTACACAACTACTGTACAATGGTACACAACCATTATGTAACATCCCACTCTTGAGAACACCTGATTGGACTTATTCTTTGAGGAAACTTGTGTGCAAGTGATCTGGTTCGTTATATGATTGACTATCTTGATTATGATTATGATATGTTGAGGATCTAATGATATGTTATCTTGTTATATTTATATCGACAGGTGCTATTGACCGGTTTTCCTAAGTGTACAGGACTCTGGACATCTAAGTGTGTTGATGGCTTCAATGGATCTCTTTAGACTCCAGATCGAGTAAGGGAGTGGACTGTTATGGTTTGAATGTTTTTGATATTACAGATGTGACATATGACTAGATATTATGATGTTGATTGATTATCGCTGACATGTTTCGTTGATGGATGCAGGTTGACGATAGATTGCTAACCAGACTCACATTAGGAGTAAAGGGGTTACTCAGGACAACCAGAGATATTGAGGGAGAGGTGTGGCAGAAGCGCTACCACAGCCTAATAGCACTCCCACCGTGGCTCGAACTGTAGTTTAACGATTACCTAGTTCGATAGATCCACAATGTCGTGAGGGCGGACTGTGACAGTCGTTCACGATGATTCTAAGGGGTTTGCAATAATGCAGGGTCCTTATTCCTTAGAGGTCCTTAGTATCCCACAAGGTCACCTGACGGAGTATTGACTCCAGGGGTTTGACATCCACCAAAATTAGACAAAAGGCAAGTGGCACCCTTGGAGCACGTAGTGCATCTTGAAGCGCAAATCGCGATTGTTAACTCTGGTAAGTTAATAAACCTAGTACCTAGAAAACTATGCCTCCTTAGTACCTGGTCAGCCTTAAAATAAATGATGGTGTGAGTAAAGTTTAATAGTTATTTTTCCCTTAAAAATTGTCGCCAAGCCTAATGAATTTAAAACCTAGGTCTAAGTAGAACTTGTAAACAAAAAAAAAACTAAATGGACATATAACAAGAAGGGGGTAAAGAAAATTCAAACATTAATAATTAAATTAAAATTTTAATGAAGGATTAAATCATTAAAATGGTAAATTGTTGTTTATATCTAAACTTTCTAAATCTGAACTAAGAAGAAAAGGGGAAACTTAAGGAAAAGGGGAATGTCTAACATAGTAGGGAATCTAGTCTTTGGAACCTTCTAATTGTGAACTCAACTAGGTTTTAATAAAGGTGTCAGTCATTTAAGAAATGTAAGGGAATAAATGGACACCAAGGAGCGTTCTTATGAACACTTTTAGGTGGGTAAGGGAAATAGGCCAATTTAATTAATTAATAAATTAATTTTCTAGTGCAACTAAGGGATCGAGTGACATGTGTACGGGGGAGGTTTATCCTAATTAAATTTAATAAAAGGAATCTAAAGAGGGTTTGAGAAACTAATCACTAAGAAAACTCTATAAAAATCATGGCAGAGGAGGAGTATGGATCACGGCTGGTAGGCGTAAAGTTACGTTGCAGATATTTTGACTAATTTTTCTTGTGGGAGTTAGGATGCCCATCTTGATAGGGAGTGGTAGCTCGACCTTGTGAGGCGAGATGGGAGCTATATTTTTCTCTTGTTTTTGTGTGCATGGCCCCTTTGCGGCTTGGGGGGCTCAGGAGGAAGAAAAGTACCCCTAGCGTTGGTTGGGAGGTACTAGTGATGTCTTAGCAGTTATCAAGCAGGAGCTGAACGAAGCGCAAGCACGGGACAACGATGCTTGATTCTTCACCTTGGTTACGGTAATCCTAAACTGTGTTGATTTCATTAAGTTACGAATTAATGTGTTGATTCTATTGCAAAGAATTCCAGAAATATTATTCAGGGGTTTAAATTTTGAGGAGACTTAATTTAATCATGCAGATGTGGTGAATTTGTGATTTCTTCCCAGCTTATAGTTAGTTTTCTCTCCTTGGAAAAATCTAGCGCTAAAATTTTAAATGGATTGGTCAAGGCCTAAGCTATTCGTCATCTCCCTGGAAACCCAAGCTCTAAATTTCATTGGATTTCCTGCGTTGTCTTCCTTCTTTACACCCTACTGGTCTACCCTTATCTCAACGCCTCTTCTTCTTTGATCCAAGAATTTACCTCTTATCACCCAGTGATTTAGTTATTGTTTTTATTTTCTCAACTTTTTTTTGGGTTACCATCCCTGCTTTTATTGTTTGTCAAGAAATCAATCTTGAAAGGATCTGGAGTTACTAATGTTTTTGATGAAAACAATTCTTTAATAACTGATGCTACTGCAAATCTTAAACTGCTTCCTTGAAATATGAGATGTAGATAGACCTTTCCTTTTGCACTGGACGTAGCTTCACGAGGTTGTGAACCAAAACCAACAGATCCATCGAACTAAAACACAGGGTGTTGGATCTAGTAGAGGCTCCAGGAATAATTCTATGATTGGAGGTTTAGTAACTTGTAGCGTATTATTACGACCTGGCCTTGCATGATTTTCCTTATAACCTATCGATTTCTTCCCTCCCATGCATTGCGGTTGCAGAACCTTGATTTCCTTGATTTTACAATCACCCATATGAGGTAAGCGTGTTGTTCTCTTAGTTGTTGAATGTTAGTCCGACAATGGTTTAATCTAACCGGGGGATTCCCATTCTTTAAACCAGATTATTAAGTGACGCAGTGGGTGTGCTACCCGATCTGGAACTTGGACAGTAACAGGTCCTTAAACTTGTAAAACGTTTTAACCTGAGGAGATTCTCCTTTAATCCGAGAAGACATTGAAGCCTGATGATATTTTTGGCTTTCTGGCAATCATCCAACCTGCACCCCGACCTCCCTTTGAGTTTGTACTTTCCATCAAGCCCATGCCTTTTCATTATCAGTTGAATGTCAGGCCTCTATGTTTGGGATTTTATGCAGTTTGGAGGCAGACTGTATGCTTTCTGGTTTCGTCATGCGTCGTATCTCACAGAAGAGTTGATCGAAAGAAAAGCACACCTGACTACTGTGTAATGCCCTCTAGTTCTCATGCATAAGCTGGTATGCATTTTCACTGTCGACCAAGAGTTCTTGCACCTCCAGAATGTGGGTTGGAAACGATTCAGTGATCACCCTCGAATTTCCTTCTTGTGGAAGTGTTTCCTTAAAAACAGAATGCCCACGTTCTCTGCTGCTACAAAATTCGATGGACTGGCCTCGAGTTTCCTCCGCTAGCAGTGTTTTATTAAACAGAATGCCCACGTCCTATGCTGCCACGAAATTCGATAGAATTCCCTCGAGTTTCCTCCAGTAGCAGTGTTTTCTTAAACAAAATGCCCACGTTCTCTGCGGCCCCGAAATTCGATGGACTTCCCTCGAGTTTCCTTCTGCTAGCAACTTTTTATTAAATGGAATGCCAACGTTGTTGCTGCCACGAATTCATTGGGTGGCCCCGAATTTCATTCTTGAAGATTCGTTTTTGTAATTGATTACCAACGGACATTATTGTTGCCACAGATTCGTTGGTGTCCCCGAATTTTATGCCTGTAGCAGCGTTCTCAAACGCAATGTCAACGTTCCCTGCTTCCACGAAACCGATGGATGTCCCACGAATTTACTCCTGTAGCCGCGTTGTCACTAATTGAATGCAACGGATATCCTGGCTGCCACAGATTCATTGGGATTACCACCAATTAACCTGGTTGCAGGAAACTCTTATTGAATGCCATCAGATTGTCATGCTGCAACGATTTATTTAAGAATGTCTCAAATTTTAACCTTGTGGAAGAAATGTTTCCTTGAATGTCACAGATACTTTTATTGAAAGTTTTTCTTTATGATTTYCAGTTAACCTTCTTGATAGTTAGCGGTCCTAAATCACGCATCTCCTTATTGAGACTGCATGCTCTTGTTTAAATAATTCATGTTGTTTTACCACAATTTTAACTAATGGTAGTGGCTGACTTAAGTACTTTAAGTTTCATTTCTAAATTTCAATAGTTGGTCTCGCCACCCTTTTGAATTTTTACTAAGTTTTAAATGTTGGACAAATTTGAATTAAATGAATAGTATTATTGATTACAAAAGGTTAGTGAGCACATTGCATGGTTCTTAGATGTAGGGTTGGTATTGAACCTTTGTACAAGTCACCTTATGACTATTGTGGATGTGTCGAACATTAGAAGGGAAACTTTAACAAGATTATTAAATTACTTATAATGTGTTACTGTTGTGTTGGACCTTGTAGTAGTGATGGTCCTAGACTTCAGACCCCTTGCCCACTCTATTACATGTCTCAAATATTTTAAGATTGATTCCTTAGCGCCTTGTAAACAATGTAAAGTATGTTCCATTATGATTAGAGTCCTTTGTGCCTTGGAAAAAAAGTCTTGGAGAATCTTGCGTAACGATTGGCAGTTGATTGTGTTATCTGGTAATGGGATCACGGGTGTGCCGTGGAATAATCGTAGTTTCATTGTTGTTTCCTTGTGGGGTTAATTGCGCATCTAGAATAACATAAATGTTTCCCTTGCGCCCTCTTGTGTCCTCGTATGATAGATTTAGGATTTCATTCTCTTGCGCCTCAAATTTCTTGCAACTGGAATTCTTGCACATTGAATTAAAGTAATGAATACTCTCACGCCTCTGCGTACGTTGACGTGTGTCAATCCAAAAACCAGTTTACACATGCGCAGTTGTATCAAGTTAATTTGTGAAGTGTTAGTAGATGATTTAATGACTATTGCATGGCTCATTTAGTTGACAATGTATGAGGTATCTAGCTAGATTACTATCGCGCCTTAAATCATGATGATGAACGTTGAATTATTAATTAATTTCTCGTGCGCTTAAATTGTTGATGTGTAACGGATATATTAATTGAATAGATTGCTCGTGCGCAATTCAATATTGTGATGTGTGACTAGTTGAGTAAGTAAACTCCTACCACACATTGAATTTTAGTGTAGTGTTGACGGTTTTAGATTTAGTCTCTTGCGCGAAATGCAAGATTATTATGACGAGTGATTTCACTTTTGATTGGGATTCATGCCACGAATGACTGTTATTGCATTGCACCTTGGTTGTAAGGTGGTCTATGATGTGTTATGGGATTTATTACTCATGCGCCCTGTTTAGATTGATGTTTTAATTTCCTAACGCAGCACTAAAAGAAAAAAAAATTGACCTGTTGTATGTCATTGGTTGTCGTAACGGTGGGGTTGTGACATATGGTATCAGAGTGGGTTCAACCCTGTGATTGTGGATAGCCACACCTTCCATTGAATTATACACTTGAATTAATAACTTAGCGCTAATTAAAACTTTAACCTGTCCATGAGTTACTCATGGTTAGAGGACGCCGTGAAGGTTCACGATGTGGTTCCAGGGGAGGAGGCGCGATGCCTCCAGTAGCACCCGCCCCAGAGGGGTCCAACCCCCAAGGAGAAGAACAAATCTTTAGCATAATCAGATTTCCCGCGGGATGCGTTGGGTCTAACAAGGTGCTTCCAAGTAAATGTCAGAGGCCTTGACTAACTGTCTGTACTGAGTTAAGGCTAGGGCATATGTACCCCTGAGGGTCCACAGTGCACCCCAGCCAGTGCGGGTAGCATTCACAGAGAACTTTAGAAGACTAATTTCCCGCGTTCACAGTTCCACGGACGACTCAACCGACAAGGCATGGTTGGAGAACAAGGTGATGTGCTTCGCACTTCGCGGTTACGACCTCCAACACGAAGGTATGGATGGCGGTATTTATCTAAATGGTAGAGCTCTTCTATGGTGGGAGACGCTCTTACCTCATCTAAACATGGTCGTCAGAGCCGTGTTATGGGAAGGGTTCGATGAACGGTTCTGGGAGAAGTAGTTTTGAAAGGAATTCACTGAGCACTAGCTCGATGAGTTCCATGCCTTACGACAAGGTGGTCGTACGGTGACAGATTATGAGATCAGATTTATGAAGATACTCCGGTATGCCCTGCAACTAAACTCAGACAAGTTAGAGGTCAACAAGTTCTTGTGCGGCCTTAACTCTAGATTTTTTGTGAAGATGAGGATTTAAATTCCTCGAACATTGCACGATGCAGTGCAGTAGGCCTCTTAGATAAGGAATATTTAACCGCATGAGTCCGGGAAGGAATCCTACAAGATCGTATAGACTGACAACACATGGTGTGTAGCAACATTACATGTCGTCCAGACCAAACCTCTTGGTATCAAGATACATCTATAAGACCCTTATTCATGACACCTTGACGATAGGTTCCTCAGTAGAGGGATTCCTACAGGGGACCACCGCATCCGCATAAGCACCTCTAACAACTGTCATTTAGGCTTGTCAGAAGAACAGACCAAGATCTTAGGCTGGTGGGCCAACAAATTCTATTATGGGGCCATGAGTACTGGACCGATGGTGGGCGATGGACATGTGGAGAGTCACCTTACCAGCAAGACTGTCCAGTTGAAAGGGGTCAGAGCGACCGAGTCAACAGGACACACTACCGTGCTCGATATGGGCAAGGCCCATAGGATTCATGATCGCGGTAAATAATCGTCATGCCGAGCACCAGTCCATTGTGCTCAAGGTGTCAGGTGGTGCCATCTCCAAACGAAATTTTAAGAATTTGTTAGACCCCGGTGCTACGAAGAGCTCTAATTCTAGTGTCGCGCTGAAGGGATTTGGGTAAGGGAATTCGACAAAACGAGTTTATATTCATCCTTGTGGCTTTGGGTACCAACTGGATGGTTGGAGGAAGGGGTATGAATTGTGGCTTTAACCTGGGGATAGTGTAATGAAGTCCAACCTACGTCACGATATTAGGATCTTATGATGACATGGTCAGTACAAACTGGTGGGAATCGCATGATGAGATACTCAATGGTAAGATGAGGCGGTTGAGTTGAACCGACGATGAAGGACAGAGAAGTGTGATTGTAGGAAGAAAACGGGGAGTATCCACGAAGTTCATTTCTTCCCTACATATACAAGAGAGAACGCGAAAGGATGCAAGTTATATACATACTTAGTGTCAAACGTCAAGGGCGTGGAAGAAGGATTAGAAGACCTTCCAGTAGTACGAGAGTTGTGGATGTGATTCCCTGAAGAATTACTAGTGTGCCACCTGAAGCCAAGATGGAATTTACCATCGACCTAAAACCCAGAACTGAATCGATGGCAAGAAATCCTTATCGGATGTCGACCCCCGAGTTATAGGAGTTGAAAGCGCAACTGAAGGAGTTGTTGGACCTAGGACTTATACGTCCAAGTGTATCACCTTGGAGTGCTCTTGTTAATAACATATGGAAGAAGGATGGGTCGTGAAGACTCTGCTTGACTACCGTTGAGTACTCCTTGACGACATTTTGATATTTTCTCGGATGACGGAAGATCAAGAATAATTTTTACGCTGTTAGCACTCTGTAAATTTTGTCCAACTGAATAGACAAACGATAGAGGTAATTGTTTCAACCAACTTTAGAGCTGGGCACTAGACTGCTCAACTCAGAGAGGGCTCTCTCGTGTCACTTGTTATTTCTTTGGAAATCGATGGCTAGATTTGGTTTGTTTTGGGGGTTTTTATAAACTTGCTGGCAAGGAAGGGAAGGAACACTCAAGGCTATGGAGTCAAAATTCTGAAAGTGAACGAAAACAATGCTCAGTTGGTAGAACTCTCCAGAGGATAAATGCTAAAGGAGGCAATGAATCTAAGTTATTCTTGAATTTAAATAGAGTGTAGGAAGATAAAGAAAACAAATAACATCATCAGAGCATTACTGAAATGAATTTTGAATTAGTTAAGAAGACAATCACACAGTTTAAATTGCTTAAGCCAAGAGCATCACAAGATGAATTCTGGGCCTTTAACTATCCAATTTAAATAGAAGAAAATGTAAATGGAATGACAGATCACAGGAAATACATACGATGAAGGAAAACAAAGCTCATATCACCACCATTAGAATCTTTTCATAGAGACTTCAAAATCTTCTGCATTTATATTCAATTCAGCTTCAGAAAATTAAAAATAGAGTTCGAAACAACCAAAAAGGTGCTC
>JASDQU011178906.1:4399-17796 GCA_032191745.1 Picea mariana
TTATTTATTACTGCTCATTATTGGATAATAATTCTACATTGATATAACATTTGAAGAAAAAGGATTATAATTACGTTATTACTGATTCACCCCCCCCCTCTCAGTAATCCAACATCATTCACCTAGCTACTCCATTTTCAAGAATCTAGAATTCAAAATTTTCATGGCGACTCCACTGTCCAAAGACTCAGTAGCTTGAGGATTTAACTGGCAACTCCAATCAAACTTCAAATGTGATTCAGAGACTCCACTGGAGGACGAGATCCATTGACAGAGCTATGAGAGGACATCATGGGAGAAAAAAAGTACCTAAAGTTGAGTTTTTTTCCAAGACATAATATTTTTTGTTACTAAGTACCTTTTTTCCTTTCCTTAACATGATAAACAAATTTCTCTTTACCTACTGCATTCAAATGATGATCATGAGAATCTTGCAATTGTATATCCTCCTCTTAAAGTTGTACATATATCTCCTCAGTTTATCACTGATTTTGATAAGAATCTTCCATCTAAGCCATGTGATGACCATAGCCAAGTTGATGAGCCTCATGAAACCAAGGCTGATGTCTCACCCCTTGTACTTGATCCAACACCCGCCAAGATTCAACATAGATACAATCCTTTAAAATTAGCTCACATCCTTCATGATTTTCCTCCAAATCACTTTAAGTACCTACTTATGTTTGATGGAGAACCTAATTCCATCACACTTGAAAAACACATCCAAGATTTTGAACATTTTATAGATTTGTTTGAGATTGATCATGATGATGTTTGTATGAGGGATTTCTCTCAATCCTTGAAAGGGGATGCCAAAGACTGGCTTAAACATTTGTAGCCAAAGACAATTAGCTCATGGGAGGAATTGAAGAATGTCTTTTTGAAGTTTTGGGGCAATGGAGAAATCTTTGGATCTACAACTTACAGAGTTCTATTCCTTGAAAAGGCAGAGAAATGAAACTATTTCTGCATTCAGTAGAAGGTTTTCCAATATTTATTACAATTTTCCCAAAGAAATTCAACCCACTGAAGCTGCTTCCATGCTCCATTATTCAACAATTTTTCATCTAAATTTTTCTTTCCTCCGGATGGAAAGAAGACCAAATTCCTTACATCAAATGTTTAATGGTGCTTAGGAGATTCAACACAATATCCAAGCATGTAAACAGATTCAAAATGAGGAGTTGGATTATGAATAACATGACAGTGAATATGAATAGAAAAGAATTGATTTGAATCTTGAGCAGAGAGTTAATAATATTATATGCCTTATTGAAGTTTTAAATGCTAATGATTTTGAAAATAATTATATTCCACTTATTGAAAGAGAAGGTGTTAATTTAGCTTCTGATCCATCCCATGATAAGCACGGGGATGATTGTTTTATGTATTCATTTGTAGATAGTCAAGAAGATGAATTTTCAAATCAGCTTGTTGAAGAGCAGGTTGATGTTCCAAGCTTTTCCTTGTTAGATGACATTGCAGACGTTGTTGATTTTCATATATATGATGAATATGATGTTGACTTCCTAGAACAACCAACTGCATGTTCTCTATCATAAATTTTTTATTTTCAACAGTGTAATGAGAGAAATCAACCTACATATCACAGTTACAAAGAATAAAGTATTGAATCAGCTGAAGGAAATTCTTTACCTTTATGCTTTTCTTCATTTAAATTGTTGAAAGAAAATTCTAATATCATCACTAAAGCAAAGGAATGTGTGTTGATGCCAAATCAAGTTGATTCACGGGAACAAATTGAAAAGAAATTGCAACAATCTTCTCATGTGTTTGTTGACCCTGTTACTTGTTATGTAGAAGGTCTTGTTAGTTCAAAATTGTAGCCATTGGTCAAAGATGAATTTGAAAATGAGTGTGTTTAGGAATCCAAAGAAATTGAAAAATGTGCATATGACATCAGTGAATAAAATGAATAAGTTTTTGAATCAGGTGAAAGAACCTTGCCACTGTGTTTTGATTCTTTCAAATTGTTGAAGAAAAATGTTTATAATGTTTCAAATCAGAAATCCTCCAGGCATGATGTTGAATATGAAGAAAGCAGTGGACTTGCAAATGAAAAATATCATCCATTATGTTTTTCTTCCTTTGAATTGTTGAAAGTAAATAATGAGATAACAAAGGAAGAAGAGAAGTCTGACTACATTCAAAATGACATTGTTTTACATGAGAAAATTGTTATTAGTGAGGAAGACCAACAACCTTCTCATGAATTTAATGATTGTGTTGCTGATTACATGGAAGGTTATTTCAGTTCAGATTTGCATCCTGTGCTCAACTACCAGCTTGGAAATAAAGATGATGGTCAATCAATGTCAGTGTTAGATATGGATTTCTTTTCACCAGGGGTTTCATTTCATCCAACAGTGTCTTCTGATTCAGAATATTTTTATTTCTAGCAGTCTCAACATATTTTTCATCTTCTTGGTGGCAATCAACAGATTAAATCACATGAAAACAAGAATGCAATGGAAGGGGTGAAACATGATTGTTTTTTGTGTGCGTGTTTTAGAGGATCCATTTGCAGTTTTGTTGGAGGAAGTAAACCATCCCAATGTTTTTAATTTTTTGAGATTTGAATTTATAGGTAAATTCTTGAATGAATTATTAGTAAACATGCTTTGGAGAAATCATGTGCAAAGAAAACAAACAGTGAATAAAATGATTGCATGGTTGCATTGGCATTATGATTTCACTTGATTGGCAGTTCATTTCAGCAGTTAGGGTAGGTAGGTGCGAATAATCTTGTTGGTCAAGCATTTTTCAGTTTGGGTTTTCAATAGTGTGTACATTCATATTTTAGCAGTGTATTCAATGTCCAGTCTCTAGTTGAGAGCAGTGTGCAGACTTTGGTTTTTAGCAGACACTGGTGACAGGTCAGAGCATAGTTTTCAATGGTTCGGGAATAACCTAATGGATAAGGCACCTGGTCTACTGTTCTTTGCTACCTCATAGGGAGTATAGCATCCCCATTAGAGCTAGCTATTAACACCGTGATTTTCATAGCTAAGGCTAGAGGTTTGTCAGTAGTTTGAAAAGTCATGCATGCTAGCACCAATATTGTTTTTATGCCTGGCATCATCTAACATATCCAAGGGTCGGTTTCAAAGGGAAGCTTTTTATCATTTATTATTTCCATTTCCATTTGCAACTGCACACTGCAAAATTCACTGCGCACTGCAAAATTTGTTACGCACCGCGCAGAGGATGTTGTCGCGCATAGAATGTTGTCGCACATAGGATGTTGTCGCGCAGAGGATGTTGTTGCACAAAGGACATTGTCGTGCAGAGTATGTTGTCATGCAAAGGATGCTGCCACGCAGAGGATGTTGTCACACAGAGAATGTTGTCACGCAGAGGATGTTGTCGTGCAGAGGATGCTGTCACGCAAAGGACGCTATCGCGTAGAGGATGTTGTCACACAAAGGAAGTTGTCATGCAAAGGATGATGTCTCTCAAAGGATGCTGTCGCGTAGAGGATGTTTTCATGCAAAGAACACTGTCGCATAAAGGATGTTGTCGTGCATAGGATGTTGTCGCATAGAGGATGTTGGCACGCATAGGATGCTGTCGTGCAGAGGAGGCTATCGCACATAGGATGATATCGCATAGAGGATGTTGTCGTGCATAGGATTTTCCTGCGCACAGGCTACAGGGTGCGTTGCACAAATGACTAGTTTAGCAGTCAACTTCAAGATCACTTTTTGAACAAATGGAGAGGAATTTTGAAAATCCCTGAGACCAAATAATAAAAACCTCTCTCATATTTGAAAACTGTTTCATATTTTGGGATATTCAAAGGAATCTTTGAGCCCTATTTTCCAGTTTTCATGATTTCTTGTCCGAGACATGTTTTTTTGACATGTATTCCGGCCAGATGGAGACGAATTTCAAGAAACCGAGAGAGGTTTTTATTTATAACGATATTACCTACAAAAACCTCTCTCATTTAAAAAAAATCATTTTTTATTTGTGAGATATTATGTCATATTTAACGCCTATTTTCCTAGCTTGCTGCGCAATCCATTGCATTTTTGCTGTAGGTTACTGTTGCGTAGCAGACTTGCTGTGCAGGGGTGACGGAGTGTAAAACAATGCACATGATGAATTATCACAAACATATGGTTGAATTTTGATCATGATCAATTATTGTAAATAATATTTCGGTTACGATTATGATTTGGAAAAGTCGGGTTTTCTATTTTTAGTAAATTCATTGAAGTTATTGTTCTCTTTCAAAGAAATCAGATCCATGATTCTAGGAGAGAGTAGTTCGACCATAGAATCCAAGGGTGACATGAGTTTTCTATATATGGGGATACTTTTCATGTAAAATGGGTTGGTTGGCAAAATAATGTAGACAATGACTATTGAATGTAGCTTTCGAACTCGATTGAAACTTAATGCAAAGGTCCTGAAGCTTTGACGAAAATATTCTAATGGTAGCAGTTTGATGTATTGTGATCTCTCTTTGCATACATACTTTATTGTTTTCTTTATATTCATATCTATATTTTGTCTAAATCGGAACGTGATTTCGAATCTAGAATTCACCGCGCAGTGCTCTAGATTCACACCATTTAGACGACTTTGTTTCTTCTAAGTGAACTTTGAATTCATCCCCAGTGGTGCTCCGAGTTTATTCATTTGTTTTTCTCTCGCCACACATGACGATTTTTAGCTGAAAGACTGCTTCTTACTTAGCCTTTATCCTCTCAAGTTCAGTCACTATGTCATTTGTTTCTATCATTTTCTTAAACTGACTCCATAGCCCAAGGTCTTGCTTTCTTTCACCAATAAAACCAGAAATATTGTATGAAAGTGTTAAATCTAGTCGACAGTTTAAAGCCATAACCTGTACATAGACGAAGTCTCAGAGAGAGCCCTCTCTAGGTCGAAAAGGCTAGTTTCCGGCCTCAAAGTTGTTTTGTAGGTTTCCTCTGTCATTCGTTTTCTCATTCGAACGAAGTTTACAGAGCGCTAACAGAGAGTGTTGAGCATAGTTTTATTTTCGGTTCCAATATCGTTAAAAAATGAAACCAATGTCAAGCAAAGTTCTCGTTTCTATGTCGAGCTCATTAAAAAATGAAACAAACCTTCTTGAGCATAGTTCATTTTCCATGTCAAGCTCATTAAAAAATGAAATGTCCACCACAAGCATAGTTTTTCTAGTTTCAAGCTTGTGTAAAAATGAAATGTCCCCCGAGCAAAGTTCTTGTTTTTGTGTCAAGATCATTAAAAATTGAAACAGAGAATTACGAGCATAGTTCATTATATCTGTAAAGCTCGTTAAAAAATGAAACAGAGGATTACAAGCATAGTTCATTGTATCTTTCAAGCTCGTTAAAAAATGAAATAAACCCACCTCCATTTGAGTGGAGTCTTCCTTTGGATCGAACACTTGAATATTTTTTCCTTCTCCTATTTCAATTAGTTCTCTTTCTTCTTCCCCATCTAATGAACATATTCCTATTAGTAGCTAGAATTCTAAATGAGGGAAGAGGAAGTGTAGATGGATGAAATGACACTTGGGGGGCATGTCTCCAGCCTTTGGACATTATGTTGGAGTTAATCCACCAGCTTCTCAGCTGGAGGAAAAGTACCAACCACCCATGGGTATCACTCAAAACCTTTGGACATTACGTTGGGAAGAAACCGAGCTCAATATTTGTTCTTTCTCGTGCTCGTAAATGCATGAGAATAGGTTACCAAGATTAGTATTTATTCTTTATTGTGCTCATAAATACATCATAATAGGTTACCGAGTATATAATTTTATCTCTTTTTTGGACTCATAAAAGATATACAAAAAGGGAACTCTTTGGAGTCTCCTTTAATATCTTTTCAGACTCCATAAACATGAAAATATTTCCGAGTGAGTGTATTTCGTTTCACACTCGTTAAAAGGTTTGAAAGGGAGTCTTTCAAGTGGTAGGTTACCCATTTTTTGGCCTCGTAAGAATAACTACGAAAAAATTATACTCTAGTCAATCATGACTAGAAGAGTTTTCCCTTGTATTGTTTTACACTTTTTCGGGGTTGGGGGACTAAATTTATGAAAAATAACACCCTTGGACTCATAGTTAAGATATTTTTAGACTCCCTAAATGTGAAAAGACCATTGATTTTTCCTTCTATGGACTCATAAAACATGCATTGAAGGACCTATATGGGACAAAAATACAAGACCCATACGGGACCGAACCCATCCTTCTTCAGGTTCGTTAAACATATGTTGAGTGACTCATTCAATATGAACTATACCGAGCATCTGTTATCCCCCTCAAGCTCGCTAAAAAACAAAGAGGTACTCACTAATATTGGTGGGGGAAAAATTGAAGGAAGTGGGTCAAGGTTTTGGAAAAAATTATGGCAGTTGTCTCCCTTGGACATGGCACCTATTTGTGTCTCGTCTTATAGTTGGGTAATATACTTGTCTCTAAGTCATACCAATTATATGTGTCTTCATACTTTTTCATTCCAGTCGAAGAGTGTTCTTATTATCATCACATTATGTTCTTGTTACTCGTCAAGTCAATGTTGCCAAGTCAGTTGTTGTGCCTCATAATGTTCAAGGGAAGTTTCACTTCAAACCAACCATCTGCAGTATTACCAAATTTCATCCTCATTTCAGTCCATACTCATTTAATCCACCATCTTACATCACTTTCCTGTGTCTATTTTGTGTCAATGATGAGGGATACATCATGGCCCTCCTTCAACGAGTCTGTTACTGTTGACTTCAGCACATTATCTAGGAATTAGACTTAGAAATCAGTTATTATCTTGGGACCTGTATTCCTCAATGGCAGGCCTCCTCACTTTTGAAAATAGGTTTAGATCAGTGGCCTTTGATCGAATGATTCCACAAATGCTCAACTTCAGATCATTTGTTCACATTCGCTAGAATGTACTAGGGTACCTTGGGAGTCATTTTCATCATTGGTGATTTCCCTAACACTTTTTAAATGGTATACATTAATGACCGGTAATCAAGTGGTTTCTACCATGTTTGACATCAAGTCATATATTCACATGGCTAGAATCGTACCATTTTGGGATCGGGATGAAGAACCTAGGTTGGGTGCTCACTTTGTTATGTGCTTTACCCAGGATGTGATGGATATCAATTGAATATGTAAACGATTCCAGTATAACTATCGTATTGGAAATCTCACCGATGTATATAATTTCACATAGATCCACTTTGTATTGATACGCGACTATGCTTTTGTCATATCATAGCTCCACTGTGTATTCTTTCGTGGCTACAATCACATCATGTCATGGAGGTATGGATCCATATTGTATCTTTGGTGGCCATATCCTTAGTCAATATTTTTCATGGATCCATAGTGTATTGGTCGGTGGCCATGCTTTGAGTCATTTTTTATTCCGAGCATAGCTATGCCTGCCTCGGTATGATACATATATATTCTTTGATGGTTGTTTGCATCTTCTCTCAGGTTCTCCTACTCTAACACCCTTGCATTGATATTTTTGTAAAGTGTTTCGACCATCAATTTCTCTTATGACCTCACACTTTAGGGGGCATCTGCTACACATCAAAATGTCACACTTAAGTGTTGCATCTAGTTATGCCTAAGTGTTGCAAAGTATCATAAAGTGTCGTATGCACCTTATTAAGTGTCACATGCATTTTATGAAGTTTTGTACGCACCTTACTAAGTGTCACATGCACTTTTCTAAGTGTTGCCACCATTTTTCATAGTCCCTAAACCATGGTGAATTAGAAAACGTTGAGAAAATGTTGAAACCTAACCACTTTCCCTAGGTTTTGAGCCTTGTTTGACCATTAACACCCCCCTTTCCATGCATAGGAAGCATTAAATATCCCTAATGAACTGTGGGGGATCATTACTAATGCTTTGTGGCCAGTTATGGGGGAACATTAATGCGGTTGGAGAAGTTCCACCTTTTTCTAAGGGAAAATCCCGAGATGCTTTGGTATGTTTAGGGTAAAAAGATGACTCATACACTTGAGTCATCCACACTCCCTCCATTTTTGGTACTAAATCCTAACCTAAGGAGTGAATATATCAACCATTCCCTTGAATTGTTATGGTGGTTAAACCTCTCAAGTGCTATATAAACAAGGCCATCCATGGATAAAAGGGGAATCCACTGAAGCATCATCATTTTAATCTCAAGGAATTCATGCAAGGGCTGGACTGGAGAGCTTGGAGAAGATTGTTGTAGCGTTAAAGGTGATTTGTAAGTTCCTTCTTTATTGGATTTCCATTAATATCAACTTGGCTTATTCCTTTCACTATGTTGTTCATGATAGTGTCTATTCTTAAGTTAAATCGGGTATAGATAGATTTAGTTCTTACCTAACAAGATCTAGTAGAAGTAGAAACGTTTGGTTGCCTCTTGTTTTCAAGGTCTCTTTGATCGCTGAAGGAATTAGAGCGGCGAGGTAAAATGACATAGCAACAAGGACAAACTTAGGGAAACAAGTAAGTATCCCTTCTTCTATCTATAAGTTAATGAACTCGATCTATAAGGAAAGTAGTAACCATTTGTTTTGTGTCTGCCTTAGATCATAGTTTTATCTAAGGAGAGTTCAACCTGTCTGTAGGGTGAATTTCTCAAAACAAAAACATATGTCCCTCAAGCAACAAAAGGACAATAAATTATAACCCAAATATTATGGCCCCTATAAGGTTTTCAAAGGAGTGGACGTATGGATTACAAAGTGGAGTTGCCTCTATATTCACGTGTACATCTAGTATTCCATGTTTCTTGCTTTAAGAAGGCCATTGGCAACAAGATCTCATTTAAAAATATTTTACAAGAGATTAATGAAGAACGGAAAACCATACTAGAGCCAAAAAAAATCCTTGAAACAAGGATTAAGTAGCTGAGAAATCGAGCAATCACAAAGTACCACTTCAAATGGAAGAACCTACCAGTAGAAGAGGCAACATGGGAATATGATTTATTCTTGCAGAAGCACCCATGGTTAGTCAAGTGTTGAGGACAAAAATTGTTTGAAGGGATGGGGCATGTTAATCCCTAGAAAAATCTCCATGTTATGTATAAAATCCCTTATTAAACCCTAGATATTGAATTATTACATTTCTAGTGTTATATGTGTAGGTCAACTAGAACCTTTCATTTCACCATTTCATCATAATTGTAGCCTTTGTATCCTATATATATATATCAAGGATACCTAGTCTTAGAATAGTATTATCTCATCTCATATTGTATTAAGAATTGGATATATTGTAAAAGGAGGTTTCCCCCTTGAAGTGGAGTTTAATCATTGACTTTTTATCATTTTAAAGGTGTTGGATCAAAACAGGCACAATGACCTTTCAAGGTCAAGATAATGGAATCTTATGAATGCATGTTTTTAAAGAGGGACCATGAATACTTAAGCAGGAAATTCGACAAGCAACCTTTCTAAATGAAGGGTTTAAAGCATTTCTAACTCAAGACTCCTAGTGGAAGGATATATGGAATACACAATTTGCCACAAGGAATTCTAACAAGATTTGTATGAGCATTCCATTAAAAAAACCAAGATATTTAGTGGGTATATTTGTTATTTGAAAATAATGTATCAACATGGAGGTTATTATGTTGGGGAAGGGGTGGAACCTGTAACGAAACATACAGACAATTTTATAGATAATCAAAGAGGAATAAAATTTTGAATACAAAAGGTGGTGTCTAAGGACATTGTTACAACACTTAAGAAAGGCACACTGCAATCAGAACATCGCAATGCATATTGGACCTTGATATCTCTGGTATGTTATTTATAACCTCGATATCTAACCAAATTCCATGAAATCGAGAAGATATTTTCCACATATAACGGTCGGTTGTTAGAGTTGGCGTTATCAAATCCACATTGTTGAGTCAAATTGACAAGTATGCTCGACTCGACTATCCATGTGTCCAAATTGTATTTGATTGTTGGGCCGGTGGATCCATCACCTGATTATCTTCGAAAACTAGTCAATTGTCTGACTGACAGTCATGTCGACTACTCAACTGACTAATATAGATATTTGGTCCATCGCACCAGTTGTATCCAAATGTAGGTTGAACACCTGATCGACTGAATCTAGGAGAGGTGTGATGAACCATCAATGCTTGATGTTCCAACACCCCCCCATCAACACACATTTCTGGAGATTCATGAGGTGAAATTATGTCATCAAGACACCCCCATATAATTGCATCTTCCTGAATCCCAAGCATCATATAGAGATTTATAAATCTATATTTATCTAAAGGTTTAGTGAAGATATCAACAACCTGATCATCTACTTTGCAATATTCAAGAGAGACAATATTCTCATGAAGCAACTATCTCAAATAGTGAGCATGGAGCTCAACATGCTTCATCTTACTATGAGAAACATGATTTTCAACAACCTGTATGACACTATTATTAGTACAATAGACTGTAGTCAAGGTCTGAATAGGAAGGCCAAGCTCACCAAGAAGTTGTTGGATCCATACTGCTTCAATACCTTCTTGAATGGCACCATGATATTATGCTTTTGTAGTCAACAAGGAGACCACCTTCTATTTCTTGCACAACCACACCAACGGTCCAGTGCTAAAGTGAAACACATATCTAGAAGTGGACTTCTGATCATCATTGTTTCTAGCCCAGTTAGAGTTGGCGAAGTCGACCAATGAATTTGAACTTTGACAATAATTGATACCAAAATGAGTGGTACCCTTAAGATAGCGAACAATTTGTTTGATTAATTTTCTATGGATTTCTTTGGGGTCTTGCATAAATTGAGAAACCATACTAACAAAAAAGAAATGTTAGGCTGACTATGAGTAAGATAAATAAAGCTGTCGACAATTGTCTATAAAGAGTAGCATTTATTGCGAGTGTTTGACAAGTTTTGGTGAGATTTATTCCATATTGAAAAGGAGTAGCACAGGGATTACAATAAACCATCTTAAAATGTGTCAGATCCATCACATATTTAGATTGAGAAATGAGAAATCCATCAGATAGTGTTAATACTTGAAGACCCAAAAAATAATGCATAGTACCAATACCTATCATGTCAAAGGAGTCATAAAGTTGTTTCTTCAATATAAGGATGAGATCATTATTATTTCTAGTAATGAGAAGGTCATTTGCATATACAACAACAATCAAAGTGTCTTCATTGGTATGGAGTACATACAAGTTGTGATTAGATTTACAATGTTTGAAACCAAGTTGAAGAAAGAAATCGCCGATCTTAACATACCAAGCTCACGGATCTTGCTTCAAACCATAAAATGACTTCTTGAGTTGACAAACCAAGTTAGAATCTGTCACAAAACTAGGTGGTTGTTCCATGAAAATTTATTTAGATAGGTCTCCATGAAGAAAGGAACTCTTCACATCCATCTAATGGATTTTCCATCCAAAATGAGCAACAAGGGAAAGAATTGGTCGAACAGAGTTCATCTATGGAACAAGGGAAAATGTATCAATGTAGTCAATTAATTCTTACTGAGAAAATCCCTTTGCAACTAAGTGTGCTTTATGTTGCTCAACAACAACTTTAGAGGTAACTTTGGTCTTGTAGATCCATCGACACTTCACAATGTTCTTTTCTTGAAGTCATGGAACTAAGTCCCAAGTGTGATTCTTCGACAAAGAATCAATTTCTTTTTCTGCATAGCCTATTCCCATTCAGGCCATCCTTGAGAATCCAAGTAGGTAACAAGATAAGAAGTTTCTTAAGTACACGATTCATCAAGGAAATGCTAGCATGTTTCTTTTGACTTCGATTTTTTCGTCTAGAGGAAACATCACCGACATTAGGTCCAATAGCTTCAATTGTCTTGGCAGCCCATTTGGGTAGACAAGAAATAAGTGAATTGTTGTTCAATGTAGCAAGTCAATCATAATTCAAAGAGATTTCAGTTGACGAAGGTGACAGACCAATTGAAACAAAGATCCACAGACTAGTCAACTCAGAGGTCAACGATAGAGTCAAAATAGGAACATAGTTTGACTATCTAGTCAAATGACTGAAAAATAGAATAGGAGAACCAATGTCAGAGATGACATCAAAGGTATCATCCCGAAACAATCCAGAGGAGGAATTTAACAACTTAGTTCCATAATATTTCTCATCAAACCATACATTTCTTCTGATAATGATTTTTCTTTTGATAGGATCAAGCAATCAATAATATTTTGACTCTTCAGAGTATCCCATCATGATGCAAGCATGACTCTTTGCATCCAACTTATTTCTGCAATCATCGGAAAAATGAGCCAAGCAACACATACAAACACACAAAGGTTTTTGACTAAAGGATTCTTTCCACACCATTGTTGAACTAGATTCATGGAAGGAACAACTCAATTCAATATGCAATTGAGTAGACAGTTTGCACAATACACAGATTCATGGCTGACTAAAGGCTTCTTTCCATACCATTGTTAAACTAGAGTCATTGAAGGAACAACTCAATTCAATATGCAATTGAGCAGATTTTTTGCACAATACACAGATTCATCCCAGAAGGGAGGAGGCAAATTTTTGGTTTGCAAAAGAAATCTATCCATTTTGACTAGAGTCCGATTTTTGTGTTTTGCGACACCATTCTGTTGAGGTGTGTGAGGAATCAACCATTGCTAGTTAATACTAGATTGAACCAGGTATTCTTCAAAAGGCCAATTTACATAATCACCACCATTTTTTAATATTAGACACTTTATGGGTCGACCACATTGCTTTTCAACAAACGCTCTAAAATCCTTGAACTTTTCAAAGACACGGTTCTTATTCTTCATAAAATAGACCCATGTGAAATGAGATATATCATCAATGAAAGTGAAAATATATCTTGTACCTGTTAGGGAAGGTAGATTGATGCAAAAAACATCACTATAAACCAACTCCAAGAGGTTTTCTACTCGTCATGCTTTGCAAGAGTCAAAAGGTGACAGATGATGCTTTCTAAGCACACAACATTTATAGACTCCTTCGGGGGGAAACACTTTAGGTAGACCAACAACTAACAAACAAATTACTACAATGCAAGGTGATAGGCGGGAAGGGTGCTATATGGCCTGGGAGGGAAAACAAAATTGACCTTTTCTTGAAGTCTTGGCCATGCCTCAAACAATAAAGTGAAAGCATACACTCTATTTCGTGGACTCATTGATGTGAAATATAAGGCATGAGTACTCTCATTGTACTAGGGGACTCAAAAAAAAATACCATTAGACATCTTCGCCTCAACACCCTCCCCATGGATGTGAGATTCGTGGCACATACTCTGACACTTAAACATTATTGCAGATCTCCATGACAACCTTGGATCAAATGGCTTGGGTACCTTTGTTTGAATGATTCTTGGGC
>JASDQU011178906.1:20171-30704 GCA_032191745.1 Picea mariana
ACTATCTTTGAAAATATATAAAATATAAAAAAACATATTACAATTATTATATTTTAATCTATTAAGTTAATTGATTTTAATCAATTCATTTTTTAATTATATATTATTTAAAAAAAAAAACTATAAAAACCAAAACAAATAAAACAATACCTCTTTAACATTAATATTATAATCAATTTATTGTTATAGGGTGTAATGTACTACAAATTGATACAAGTACTCAATAATAATGATGAAATCGTTTTCCTCTACATTTCCATTTCAAGAATACAAACTTGATTTATAAAATTATAATTTTTATATATAAAAAAAATTATAATTTTTATATATAAATAAATTTAAAAATAAAATAACATTATTAATTTATTTTGTTATTAAAGTGACTACATGGTTCTAAGTGTATTTTGTGTATCTTGTAAGGAAAATTTAATAAATGCCATGCAATATTCAATTCTTCAATTGAAAATATAGTACATAAATTTGGTATTGATAAATAAGAAAATAACACTGGGAGAGTAATGTAAATGGAATTTTTCATAAGTCGTAAGACTTGACTTAGGGGCCATTTACAATTACATGCTCTAATTTGAGTTCGTAAATGGGTGGATACCCACTTTTTGCACAATGTTGGATAGACTCCTTCCACCCACGAACGTGGACTTTATTCTTACCATTATACGATTTCAATGAACCTAAATGGTTCCTTGCTACGCAATCAATCAATGTGCACATATTCATAAATTCCTCCCTATTATTACAATCCATGAGAACCCGAGCTTCTTCACCATTAGAGTACTTCACAATCACTCCGCATTTAGTGAACTCTTCCATAAAGAAACACTTGATAATAATGGGGTCACAATGAAAGGTCTTCTCTTCATCTCCTTCTTCCACGTCTAACCAAGTCACCAAAGATGCATCTTCCACACGAGTTTTTTCCACTCCACCTATGAATGCACATATAACACCCGTGACAACTCTTAATTGTATATCATTGCACAACTTCAAATTTTCGACCCACTTACCCAATGAATACACCTTCCTCCTCTTTGAGTAACACAATTTGTCACAAATAAGATGCATTGACCAACAAAACACCCGATTGATGTTGCTATAAATCCATAACCTCATTGTTGTGTTGAACTCCAATATTACCGACGCAACGCTCAACAATTTAGGAATCACATTGTTCTCTGTGATCAATGCATCACCTGATGTCTCACCTATGCTTTTCCATCACATTTCCTCACTGAGGATAACACCAACAACATCATCAAATTTCTGAGTGTTTGAACAAGAGATAGAGTTACTTACAACCATGACCAAGCCATTCCAACTTTCTAGAAATAAGCACAAGATTAGAAGATCCCTAACCTCATAATCAAAGTTCATTCATACATAACTTAGTTGATTAGTAACCGCATTAAATTCATTTAAATGATCGGAAACAAACCCACCTTCTGACATCTTTATATTAAGTAATCACTTCATTAGAAATACCTTGTTGGAGGCTGAAGGATTTTCATATAGTTTAGCCAATTCCTTCATCAGATCCTCTGTTGTCTTTTCTTTTGAAACATTGAAGGCCACCAACACTACTAGGCACAGTTGTATCATTCCTAGTGCCTTTATGTCAAGAACCTCCCATTCTTCGTCCTTCATACTCACCGACTGCTTTGCTTTTCCTCCCAATGGTAGGAAGAGATCCTTCTGATATAAATGGTATTCCATTTGCATCTTCCATAAATGGTAGTTTTGGTCGTTAAATTTCTCGACCCTAAACTTTCCCTCTTTCGCCATTGCTCCCACTCGAACTAGGAACCCTCTTTTTTTGCAAGTTACCTTTTGCTCTGATACCAATTGTTAGAAAATGATAATTGCAGAGAAATACAATAAAACAGATACATAAATGAAACACAGAAGATACATAATACAATAGAGACACATATATACGTGGTTCACCCAATGTGGGCTACGTACACCAAGGAAATTGCCAGTCCTTCCTTTATTATTATCCCACAAATGAAGGGATACTACCTACAACAAACCCACTATAACTTACTCTTATTTTCTCACAATCTCCTCTCTCAGAATACAATATTGCCTCACATACACCACCACAATACAATTCCCTCATACATAAAGAGGGTTGTCTTCAGGGCGAAAAACCATAACTTAACTTCTATTGTCAGATCTGCGACCTTATAATGAACGATCTAGATTGACTATGAAATTATAATATTTTACAAAGCAATTTTCCAAAATATTTATCTTTAGGGGTGCTGCCCCCGAACCCCTGCTAGGGGGAGATACAAAAGATTATCATTCCCCCTAGGGATACATATATGGGGGGGAAATCCTCCCCACACACGCCATCAGGAAATGGGATCCAAACACAACTGAAACAAGACCTCTGAATTAGAAAGATAATCAGGTTCCACAACCGATACCTTGCACCAAGGTGTTCTAAGAAAGGCGATTTGTAGAGAATTTGAAGAATTCTCTAATTTGTAGGTTGTGAGGAAAGGAGTGCCATCTCCTACGGCAAGGTTCTATTGCATCCTCACCCAAGAGCCTCAATGAGTCCTTTAGGTTTTCCATTACTTATATTTGTTTGGTTTCCGATATTGGAGCTATCTCCTTGTTTGTGGAAAGAATGCTATGACTAGACATGACCTCTCTTGGTCTTACTACTTCAGCTCTAATCCATAGTGGACTCTGAAATTCATCCTCCTTATACTTCTTCAACTCTGATACCCTCAATTCTTCATGTCTTAACCAATATGCAAGAGCCATAATTTGAACATCCCCTACATATGGATTTGGGTTCCATTTGTAGGGTTGTGGGAGGACCATATTGTGCAAGTAGAACTCACACATCCTTGTCTTCTCTTCCATGCTACGGTTTTGTTAGGCATCCATGAAATCCTTAGGTGTGTCTAGGTTATATCTCACTAGTTGGACGAAACTTGTAATTTGATTTTTATGCCATTGCTCCTTGAGGAACAAGACATATACTCTAGCAGGATGCCTACATTCCAACATCTTCAAGAATACTTTGGCTATGGTCTCCAGGGAAGCTTCCATGATCTCTATTCTTTCATTTTTTGAAACCAACTCCCTCTTGGCTTCATCTAATCTTTGTTTCGATTTCTAATTTTACACCTTTAGTTTTTTACTGTATTCCACTTTCTGCATGGTCGTTATCTAAAATTTCTCTTGCAGTTACTGAAGTTATCTTTCCATTTCTTCAGGTGCTTCTTCCTTTTGCTTCCCTTTGCTGCTTTCTACCATTATCTTCCACTTTATGGCTTCAACCTTGGACTTCTCCAGTTCTAGCAGGGTGGCATAAAGGAGTTGTTTTATTTGTGTCTTAGTCTTGGAAGTCCCTTATATTGTTGATGGCTTTTCTTCTAGGGTTGTTATTTTTCCTTTAGATTTCTGCAATTTTTGTAGATTAGGGGAGTCCTTTACTTCCTCATTTTTTTATTGGAGTGGAGAGGGGAGTAATCAACTTTGGACTCCCCTACTTCTGAATTTTTCTAATCTTGTAGTACCTCCTTCTCCTAGGTTGAACATGTTCATTGCTTGCAATCTTCAATGGGATGATAGATGGGGTTCTTAATGTTGCCAGAGTGTCATCCACTTCCTTGTCCTCTTTTTCCACCTTTAGTTTCTTTTTTTTTGTTGTCTTGGGTACCTTCTTATGCTTTCTTTCTTAGGTTTATAAACCTTCTCTTGGCTGTGCTGACTCATTTCTACCTTTACCTCCAATAATTCTTGTTGGTCCATGTCTACAAAGTCATCCCACAAAACTATGTGTTTCATATTCCTTAAGACATATGACATTATCGACTTGATAACTCCATGGTGGGCCAAGAACTCATGTTTCCCCTTTTTCACCTTGGTAATCATTTCCTTTAGGGATTGAAGTAGGAAGTAAGGGACACTGAGGTTATTGGTTGGTTCTTGATTGTAGCAATGCCTTTTACGGTGAAGGATTCTAAAATGATAAGCATAGACTACACTCGTCCTCCCCTCACAAATGATATTTTTGATAATTTGATAGGCCACTTCTTTCCAAGGATGAGGGAGACTTTCTCTTTTCATCCCATTTGTATCTTCTTGGGGCCTCTCATTTGGGTGAAAACATAACCTTTTAGAATTAGTGGCCTCTTTCCTTCCTTCCTTATCCCAAGGAAGGCCCATTGGTAGGATAGATACCCTACTAATAAAATATCCATTTATTATAATCTCCAAACACCTTATTTTTGTTGCATATTCCCGTTCTTGAATATTTTGGAAGTTAAGTGCAAATTCCAAGGCTATCTCATCATCAAAACCTCTAAGTCTCTCAAAATACCCTAGCTAACAACTTATTTGGAAAATTTCTACAATTTCAGGATTATCATATATTTTTGAGGGTTTAGTGGATTCCCTCCTGTTGAACCCTACTCCCATGGCTTCTAAAAACAATTACTCAATGATATCTATGTGTGTGTGTGTGGAATGTGGAGGAATTTTGGGGATGAGGGAGTTAGTTGCGGAAACCATAGCTGAAGCTCGATTCGATGATCCCTTGCATACGACCGACACTTTTACCCTTTATTTTCTTGCTACTAGTCTCCCTTTTTTGGTTTTATCCTAATCGGTTTGCGGTAGGATGGGGGAAACTTTAGGTGATATGGAGAGGGAGGAGGAACTTTTGGACTATTCCGGGGATTTTTTGGATGAACAATTGATCTGGACATTGCCAAATAGCTCCTCTTTCATCATCGATGCTGACCTTTTTCCTTCAACATTTGGGATGGTGGATGCCAAGTATTCTTCTTCCCTTCTCGAACCTAGCAACGAGTCCTACGCGTTCACCAGTGGGGCCTCCTCTTTTTGTTGGGACCAACCCATTTATGCTCTGGGTCCTATGGAGGTCTCTTAGGCTACGCCCTTTGGAATTTTCTCACCTTCCCCACCTGAGAATATTGTTGGGTTATTGCCTTCATACCCGTAGAATTTTGATTAGAAATCGGAAGAGGTTTTTTTTCCTGATGTACCTTTTGAGGGTTTTTTCCAAAACCACTCTATTTTTTTCTAATCTATCGAGGGTTTTAGGTTTAATAGAGGGAAGTGTAAATTGGTTGAATCAACCTCAACTTGTATGGGATCCACACATTTCTCTTGCTCAAATTTCCCCATTTTGGCATTCTCTGGGGATTGATTTGTGTAATTCCTCATCCTTTGACTCGAAAAATTATATCAACTCTCCATATCTATCTACTATTCATACCACCATTGCAAAGGTTTCAGCTTGGGGGTCCTCTCATTCTGTAGAGAACCAGGAAGGTATGGATCAACTTCCATTCAAAGTTGTCTTAGGGGAAGGAAAAAAGCATTCATCCTCCAAAAAAAGAAAAAAGTCTAGAATAAAAATGGTGTCGCAACCCCAAAAATTAGCCCTTGGGGATGATATTATGCTTCCACAGGTGGCAGAGATGGCATATACGACTGTGGTGGGCCATGTAAATGGGAGCCACATTGGATTCAATACCCTAAAGGATTGGGTCAAAAATTCTTGGACTAGCTCATTGGACCAGGTGCCCATGGTCCAATCTCTTTCAAAAGGTTTGTTCATGCTAAGGTTTTAGAGATCACTGGATGTAATCAAGGTGCTAAAAGCCCCGTGGTGTATTGAATCTTCATCATTTCTTCTAAAAATATGGACACCTTTTTTTATGCTAGTCATGAAAGGATTGATGAGCTTCCTATTTTGGTGCAGCTACTTGGTCTTCCTGCTAAATTATGGACAACAAAGGGCTTCCAATGTCTCATGAATTCTTTAGGAACTTATTTGGATGCAAACATGTCTTTCTTCACAACTGAAAAAATGTCGATGGCTCGTATCTTAGTATCTCTCAACATCAGAAAGGGTTTGGTGGAGGAAATAGAATTGAATTGGGGAGAAAGATCATTTATGCAGAAGTTGGACTATGAAGGCATCCCCTTCAAGTGTCACAGATGCCACAAACATGGCCACAATTCCATCAATTGTAATCTCCTGATGCAGGGTAAGGAGAAAGGTTTTCCAATGCATTCATAGAAAAAGAGGGGATTTGATCAGCTTGAGTAGGCCTCAACAAATCCCTTGATGAAACAAGGAAGGGAAGGGACAGGTGTAGAGTGTGTAATGCATCATATTTCTAGGAAATATCCTTAATATCGAGTTGTGGTCTCTTCCTCACCCTCAGATTCAATTTTGAGCTCTGATCGTGGAATTCCATAGAAAACCAGATCGAAAACAAGGTTCCTCCAGCGGGGCATCACCTCCCATTTGAGTATGTCACCTTGTTTCTCTCCTTCTTTAATTTTTTTGTTTCGGTCTTTATCATTCTTAGGTAAAAACTGGGTAGGACCCTTGAAAATTTTTCCTATTTCTTTGGAATCCCCTGAATGATTTTCCCTCTTACCCTTTGATCCCCCCTTGGAAAATATATCCTTGGTCCCTATCTCGGTCCCAAGACCCACTCCCATAGATAGCTCGACCCATGAATCTTCAAAATAATCAGAGGAAGAAATCATGGCCTATCAATTGAGAAATAGACACATTCTAGTCCTCGAGGAAGTAAGCCAAAATATGGAAGATCTGGGTCTGAACCCAATCCTAATTTCTAGTGGAAAGGGTAGGGGGAGAATATCATACCTTTCAAAAGAACAATCCAAGGGTACCTTGGACATGGAAGTTGGTTGACAACTCTTTATTATTGGGGCCATTAGAGCAGTGCAAACCCCATAGGGGGTTCCTAAATGAAACTACTCTCTTTTAACTATAGGGATGTGGTGAGCCTATCGAAGAAAATTTCCCTCCACAAGTTGGTGGAGTCAACCCAACTTAGTGAAGGAGGAGGATTTCATCACCTTAGTGAATGAGAAATGGATCCCTATTAATCAGGAAGATTGGGTTGTGTTTCAGTTTGCATCAAACATAAAAAATCTAAAAAGGTGCATAATTGCATGGGGTTAAAAGAAGAAACAATAGGATGAGTAGGATCTCCTAAACACAGAAGCTACCTTACAATCTATATATGACTCGAAGGGAGGTGGTTATAGCTCTACTGAATCAAAAGAGGATCTGCTAGCTATAGAAAATAAGAGAAGGCAACTCTTGTAAGCAAAAGAAGCCGAGTGGAGACTAAAAAACAGAGCTCTGTGGTTGCAAAGTGGGGAAAAGAACACAATTTTTTTCTAGGCTTATGCAAAGGGGAGGAAATTGGCAAATATGGAGTCTAAAGGACACCACATACAGACTCTTTACCTCCTTTGATGAAACTGCTCAATTGGGAACCCGACATTTCAAAAAAATTATTCAAATTAGATGGGAGAGTCACCATGGGTGTCATTGTGCAACTGGATCTTTTCTTTCCCAGGTTAATGGATGAGGAGGAAAATAGGGTACTCATGGACGAGGTCATTGAAGAATAACTCAATGAGGTTCTCCATAGTTTTCAAAAATACGATTCTTGGGTCGGATAGGTGGAAAATGGATTTCGTTGTGGGGGTCTATGAAATTATTGGGCAGAACATTCTAAAGGTAGTGGATGAATCCTACATAAATGGATATATACATGCCTCAATAAATTCCACCTTCATAGATCTCATCTCCAAAAAATATGACCTACAGTCCCTTGAATATTTTAGGTCAATTTCTCTTAGCAATTGTATCTACAATGTGGTATCTAAGATCATCAACATAAGGATAAAGTATTTTCTCTCAAAATCAATATCGTGGGAACAATTTGGCTTTTTGGAAGGAAGGCAGATTCAAAAATCTATAGGAGTGTCACAAGAGGCCCTACACAGTATAAGAACCCGGAAAGAAAAATAGGTAGTAATCAAGATTGACCTCTCAAAAGCCTATGATAGAGTGAGTTGGCTCTATATACAGATGCTCCTAACACATATGGGGTTTGAACTTCCATTTATAAATTGGATCATGAATTGTATATCAATGGTTTCCTTTGCATTCTTCATCCATGGTGTAGCTGCCTCCTTCTTCAAAGCAAAAAGAGGATTTAGGCAAGGTTGTCCTAGTTTATCTCCCCTTCTTTTCCTACTGGTAGAAGAGGGCCTCAATAGGGCCATTGGTGAAACTAAATCTAGAGGTGAGTTCTAAGGAATTTCTATTTCCTCTACCTTAAGGATTACTCATCTCCTCTTTGGGGATGATGTTCTGATTTTTTACAGTGGGATGAGGGGAGATGCAGAGAAACTGAGCTTAATTTTGGATTTATTTGGTCGTGCAACTAGGATGCAGATAAACACCCAAAAATATATCATCTCTACCTATCTCATGGAATATGAGGAGATAATTGTCTATAAAAAAAAATTCCCTTATTCTTATCTTCCCTTTGATGAAGGCCTAAAGTACCTAGGGTTCCATATTAAACCAAATAACTAAAAAGAGGAGGATTGGGTTTGGCTAATCGCAAAATTGGAAAAGAGATTAAAGGCTTGGATTTTTGTTGGATATCCAGAGTGGGGATATTGATCCTATTCAAATTGGTTTTTGAAGAAATTACGGTGTACTGGATTTCTCTGGCTTGGGTTCCTAAAGGAACATTGGAAAAAATAAGTCGCATTTGCTTCATATTCTTATGGAAAAGATAGAAACACCACTTTGTAATTCCCTGGGTAAAATGGGACACATTGGAAGTACCCAAATTACTGGGCAGATGGGGTTTGAAAAATATCCACCTGTTCTCCAAGCCACTTGCAACAAAATTTAGTTGGAGGTTGATCATCGCAAAGAGTCTCTAGACCAAAGTGGTTACTAAAAAATATGTTTGGCTGGAATTAGTTAAGGAATGGATTAGAAGACCACTAAAGGAGTCCACAAATTGTTCTATCATATGGAAATCCCTCGTCAAATCATTCTCAGCTGTTGAATAGGGACTGGACTAGTGAGTTGGAAAGGTCACCGACATCATAATAGGTTTGAATCCTTGGTTGAGCAATGGAAAAAACCATCTCCTTCCCTGAGCCCTGGTTGACCATTTGCACGACCAAGGGATTTTCCATCTTGATCATATAGTCGATGTGAATAGAACCACAGTATGGGGTCAAGTTTGGAAAGATTCAAATCAATTGGGGATGGGAGAGGAGTTTGCGGTCACTTGTGCTGACTATATCAGAGCTCTCAAATTAGGGCATATTCACATCACATAACAGGAGGATGATTTAGTTTGGAAACATACTCCACAAGGGGTTTATACGCCAAAATTAATTTAAACCCAAATCAACATTGATATTCTCCAATAGGACCCCTCTTGGTAGTGGAAGGGGGCGTCGAAAATAAAATGTCCTTTAAAAGATCAAATTTTTATATGGTGCCTGATAAAAAACAAGGTGCCAACCTGGGACATGACGAAGCTCAGTTGTTTGGAGGGACCAGTTTGGTGTACACTTTGTAGGGATAATGAGGAAAATGTATCTCACCTTTTCCTATTATGTCCTTTTGTAAAACAAATATGGATAGAGTGTTCAAATACTCTCAGACATGATTGTAGGTGGCAAGGCCAAACCATTGAAGAGGCGTGGAGGTCTTGGGTAACAAATCCCCAAATATAAAATATAAAATCCCTCCCATTGCTTATAAATTGGGGAGTTTCTCTAGCTTGAAACTCCTCTATTTTCCTCAATTGTTCATCCATTCTCGAGCACATTGTTTCTCAAAGCCTCAACATCCTCTCACATTTTCCACAAGAGAAGGATCATGCATCGATATGACCCGTGGAGGAAGAACCAGTGGAACCTAATAGGCCATGGACATACTTTGATGGCGCCTCTCAAAATGATGGACAAAAATGTGGAGGAGGTGCATTTCTCCATCTATTGGAATCCCACTCTTTTACTATAAAAATGGGACTAGGAACTGGGACAAACAACTATGAAGAATTGATTGCTCTTAAAATTCTACTTACTTTTGACGAGGAAAAAGTGATTCACTCTCTACAAAATTTTGGGGACTCTATGGTGGTTATAAATTGGATCGGAAAGGCACAAAAATGTCATAAAATCATGATTCTTCCCCTCGTGATGAGGTGTTTATAATTCTGGACAATTATGGAAATTATTCTATCCATCATGTTTACAGGGAGCGGAACATGGCAATCAACCAACTCTTTAAAGAAGGTCTTCACATGGATTACGGGCAATGGAAAATAACAGATGTCGTGGATGGCTCTCTTTTTGAATACTATGACAGGTCATTCATAGAAATGATGGACCTTGGGGGTTCTGACCCACTCACGCGATTTTCTTCTGATCGGTTTCCCCAATTATATTTTTTGTGAAATTGGCATATATGTTCCACTTCGGGACCTTGGATTCCTTTTTTAGTTTTTGGGTACAAACTCTAGTTTTTGAAACTTTCTGGAAAAATGATGGCCAGTATAATCTTTTGGTTTTTTGTTGATATCTTTTTGGGTGCATGTATATTTGGCCCAATTCTATATATTCTTCAAATTCAGCGCGAGTATTGTC